>JALPQI010013595.1:0-35497 GCA_025490895.1 Thaumatotibia leucotreta | reverse complement strand
TAGTGTTTAAGTAGCTAAAACCGATAAATATTAGCAATACGTGTAAGATAGTCCTGCTCTTGCAACCTTATTATTGCAAAGAAATTTAGTAAATTATTATCTCTTGGAATGATTGGCTTGAACAACTACTCGTATACGGGAATCACTTGTGGTCATAGTTTAAAAAAGTGAGTTTAGGGGTAATTGTTAAAGTAGTTGCAATAACCAGATAGTTCCAATAACGATCTACTTTACACGTACAGCTAATATCAGACCTGTTGAGCTACGAGTAACTCTTACGTGTATTGGTAATACAAACTTATTAGGTACAGCTTACAGATAAATAAATTCATATACTCGTATAGTGCGTAAAAAAAAGCTTTAGTAGCATGTAAAAAATCAAAAAATTAATAGCCTCAGATTACAAGAGAGTCAACGCCGGTGATAGCGGGGCGTACATTATGAAAGGTTAATAAAACACGCGGCGTCGGAGGCAGACGCATATTTTCTACATTAATTGGAATATTGCGATAAGTTCCAAAGAGGCGGTTCTTCATCATTAAGATAATATGCAAATATTTGAAGGAAAAGCCGCAATAAATTCTCGAGTTAAGGCACAGGATCAAGTTGATTGATTAAGAGATGATAACGTTTACAAAATGTGCAGTAATGAGTATCTCAGAGCTCGTCTTCACACTGCAAATATTTTCTACCTGTATAATATCGGTAGGTATCTAATTTTAAATGGGTATTATAGTTTTCACAACAGGTCAGAAGGTAGGTATTTTACCGTAACCACGTTTACATGTCACCACACTTACGTGCCAAAGAAACGTAGTAAAACGAACCAGTACACGTATGTACTTACGAATAACTTTGCAATCCTTAGAACTTGCTTTAATTTATCGCAATTGGTTGTGAATTCCCAATATTGTAACGTGCTTTAAACGACGAGGCTCGTTTCAAATGCAGACAATATTTTATGAATAGTGTAAGTAATTTCCCTGGAAGCCAGCTTCCACGTTAGCACGTTGCAGCACAATGCGGCAGAAGCACGCGTGACCCCTGCGCCCGCGCCGCTGCGATATTTACATCTCACTCCGCTTAACTAAGTCTATTCACACACAGCCTAATCGCCTTTATAATTTTAAAATAAAATGAATGGAGTTTCGCGAAATCCAACCTTTGATAAATGAGTTTTATTTTCGACTGCCTATTTTATCATATGATTTCATATTGATGAACCAGTACGCATCGATTTTTTATATGCAGATTGGTGGTCTCAAGTTATTACACAGGAGACAGCAGGTACAGTAGCAAAAGGGTCCATGTGGTAAATGGTCCTAGATAAAAAAATACACTGTACCAAAGATTTATGCATTAGCAAAACGTGGGTAGATATGTAATAATTAAGATTTAGTTGCTTTATTATATTGTTTCTTATTAACAACCACAGATAACCCCGTAGGTTTATGGTGGTCCCAGTATGCAAGTGCGAAAGTGAAGCGTAGCACGATAAACGATAAACGTGTGACCATCATAAGTCACCTGGGGTGCGATTTTTGAATTTCACCAGTGACTTACTCTCACCGAAAACGAGTGATTTCCCATGAGTTCGTATTTTTTAAATGTCACCGGTGACTAAAATTGTCATACCTATGATATCGCTTTACGAGTGCCCCCACCCACTCGATTTGAAATCAGCCTGCGACTAATTTTGACAGTTGACTTAGTGACACCTGCCATCTTTCAAAACTTTAATTTTCTTTTCAAATGACATTGACACTCCGTTTTACGTTCGGCCACTTTGACAGAATCTAGGTAGTATGAAAAATAAAAACCGATGCTAATGGCTACACTACTACATCTGCACCAAAAGGAACGTAACAGGATAATTGTCTGTGACTGACATTGTAAAATTTCTGCATGTTGGTAAAGAACGTGTGAGAATCAAAAATACGGCATTTGGAAAACAGTGACTTCAAATCACAGGTGATAATTTTAATCACCAGTGATCTCAATATCATTTGTGAAATTCAAAAATTGCACTCCTGGCCTGCTTTTACAGCATAGGTACGTCCAGTTAATTCATATATAAAGTACCTATGCACTCTTTACTATAACACCACTATCAACAACACTTACCATACTTAATGATTATTTATGATTAAAATGCTTAAATTGATTATTGATGATTAAATTAAACCTGCAGCAAAACACCAGAGCACTGGCTGAAAGTATTCTGTGTTAAATAAAACAAATCTATTGTACGGAAATGTCGGGTGCCGCACGAAACAATCCCACCGTTTACCGTAATATCTGCATACAAAATGTTAGAGACCTACGAATTGCACTGATCGTATGTATTTATACTTTATTTGGTCAGGTAACACATATGCTATTTAAGAATACCGCCTATTGGAATATATATTGTTTCTCGAAGTAATAGCCAGCTTACTAGGCGTAGTACAATAGGAATTATTCATCTAACATTCTAGCATAATGCTCTAGCTTATAAACTTGTAGACTGTACTGAGATGCTAGTTTAAGTAGGCAACTCAAATATTAAT
The DNA here is from genome assembly GCA_025490895.1 of Thaumatotibia leucotreta. NCBI lineage: Eukaryota > Metazoa > Arthropoda > Insecta > Lepidoptera > Tortricidae > Thaumatotibia > Thaumatotibia leucotreta. The sequence continues at coordinate 32,948 of JALPQI010013595.1, read as the reverse complement.
GTAATTTGTATTTTTTTATTTGCATATTTTTTAGCTCATTTGCTGGTTACAGAATCTACCGTAGTTAGATTTGTATTTATGTTTCTTTTCAGCACGAAGAGAGTTGAGCAAGGGAAAAACTCAAATCTCTGATCTCTCAGATCTCTGTATAGTATAAGTTAAGTACGAAGCAATTTGCTAAAAATATAATTCATTTTGTGAAGTAACTTAATAGTGTCTAAATATAACTATAGGTACTATGTACGAAAATCTAAACCTCATTTCAGACATTTAATTAGGTAAAATACATTTAGGTTCACTTCCTCGATCAGGGCTTGCACTTGCAAGGTCAGGCCGCTAACAAAAGTTTAAAAGATTTCATAGGAGTATTAAAATGTATGAATTTAACCCGATACCTAACCCTGTCTTCGTTGCTCGTTTTTTGACTTATGCTCAGCTGGCCTACTACCGCGAAAATCGAAATTCGTAAATTTCGAGGATTTTTCTCCGTCACTCAAACGAAGGCGTTATTAGAGTGAGAGAGACAAATCCTCGAAATTTACGAATTTCGTTTTTCGCGGTAGGGCCGCTGGATTGAGTGTTTTTTGCAATTGTAGTACAATGAATGAAGCTCCAGATTAGCCCAACGGAAAACGTCAAAATGTTGCGTAAAAGACGTTCATCAATATTTTACCAGCGTACCAACAAACAAGAATCCGTTATACCGAACGTAGGTATGGTCGTATTTAGAGAGCAAAGAGGGCGTGTACAGAATTGTGCATGTTAAGTCAATGTCGCTCTCCTGACAATAACAGACGAACGGCAAAATTTGTCATTGGGAAGCACGTAATGTAAATTCTATTATTACGGCCTTTTATTTTTCAATTACGAGCCCCTGGCTTCGGGGCGCCTCGGGGTTAACTTTGCCAGAACCCCGTGATATTTTATTTTTTCTTTTTCTCGCGATGTGTTTTGTTTTGATGGTAACAGATTACTTGGCCAGTTGCTTGTGCCTGGATATAACAACATTATTTAAATTTAAATTTTAAGGCTCAGCAATTAACATTATAACAGATAACTATTATGAACCGTGTTGAAATCTAAATAATTGTATGGAAGTTAAGAAAAGTTAATAAATAATGTATGATAATAATAATATTGATATTGTTTATTCTAGAGCACACGGGGCCATATAAGTAGGACCCCATAAGATCCTTCCACGCCTTACCTACAATCTGGGCCCACAAATCGTATCGTTCCGTTTCAGCCGTACAGCTCGATGATCGGTCTATAACTTTACTGTTGTTGTTCACATTCTTTTGTGAATAATGTAAATTATCATGCAGGTAGATAAGTATATTTCACAAAGGTCGTATATTTTTCAAAGCCTCTAAGAATTTTAGAAAATATATAAAGTAACTAATTACCAATTAATGGCTTCCTAATGTCCCCTATTCGGAGTCGAAGAAATGGAATGCATTGCTCTTAGAAATATTCAAAATTAAACAGTTGTGGCTCATCTATTGCGTTCACAGAACCTGTCGCTAGGTCGTGCTATTTTACTGTTACGAGCCAAGTTGCCAAGTCACGACTAGTATATGCTTATGCTTAATCGTTTAGTATGAGCATGGATGACGCGTAGCATGATAAATCACTGTATGAATGTTTTTGATTTGTTGAGTAGGACTTCATTAGGCGACGCGGTCGGGTCACGCGACGGTACGAGTAGCCGCGTCGAGTCCGTGCCGTATCCGTCAGTTACCGGTAACCTGAAGAGTCCCCTCTATTTAACTTCGCTGTGAAATTAAATCATTTCTATTTTATTCGTGCTTGCCAACACGCGATGCTACATGTTATCATAATAGGGAATAGGCGCTGTGTTTTATAGGCAACAAATTTTCAACACGTATTTTCAACCTTCGAAAGAAACTGACATGTTTATAAACAAAACGGATGTTTAGGGAATTCTAGTCATAGCTTCTAACCTCTCTGTATTCATTAACTTCCTCTTTTGTGTTTTCTTATTGTACTACGCTACTTAGGTACTGTTAGTTAATTTGATAAGTTACATTACCTATTTCACCTGACAAATTATAGTAATAAAGTTAATACCTAACTAATACTTAACTCGTCTAACTTACTCAGTTTGTTCAATCACAGTATGTCCACCATTTCTTTTCTGACTTGCATGTCAATATTAACAGGTACGTGTACTTAATACATTGAAAACACTATTATGATTCTCTAAATAAGGGGGTTGTTATATCGTGATCGCGCTAAATATACGACGTTACAGGTAATTCTCCACGAACAGCATTTCTGATTATTACAGTTGGTGTAAGCAATTTAGGTGATCCCTAATCTTATTAAATATAAGGCTTTTACTACAATGACGTTACAATAACGCGTCATACTGGTTGTGTAAAAGAAATGTGCAACGTTGCATCATATAGGTACATTAGGTAGGTAAATAAGCATTTACTATCGGCGCGCCTGTTCTGCCTATACATTTCAAACTTATTTCTGTTGCCCATTTTAGTTAAAATATAATTTTATCATGTAGGTACCTACAAATTATATTAGTATTACTAAATAATTATTAGTAGCAATAATAACATAGCTCAAGCTCACCTTAAGCCACTAGTGGTTTCTTCAGAAATAGGGGTAATCATTGGGGAGTTCAGGGGCACATTATAGCACAGATTACGAATACTTAAAATAGCTTAAACAAAAACATGTCATGCAATATTAATTTTGTTCACGTACTTATAAGGATAGTTAGATAAGTGTAGGTATACGATCCCGGCCAACATAAGCATATTTGACTGATCTTGCTGCTATCGTTTTCTCGTAATAGGTACTAGATCAGTAGTGATATTTAATTAATTCATATCACGTTTGAATCTAATCGCGGGTAAAACATTTAAAAAATTGGAAAAGACCAACGTTAACGTATGTTATCCGTGTGTATAGTGGCATTTCACAACGGTTCGCTCTGCCACGGTGGATCACGTAGGTATCAACTCTGAAATCCACGTCCAAAACATAAACTATTTACAAACTATTCAATATTCAATACGCGATTGCAAAATACGCCAAATTATTGCATTAGTAGGTAGCGAACAGGGATTCCCGATATTGCGGCGAAGCGATCGTTCGTCGTGCCGCGATATGCGGCTTAAATAATTTAATAATTCGCAATACGGAATTTACCATACAGAGTGTCGTACCGTTCGTCCGATTCGTATTCAATATGAGTATTCGATTCTCATACTACTGTCGCATTGAGCAACATTCAAATACGGTGTTTTCATCGTGTGAAATGTTAGCTTCCGTGGAGCGCGTAAGGTCCTTTTTGAGAGTGCCAAGGCCACATGGCTGGGATCTTTTCAAATTGTATGTGTTGATATGTAGGTGAATAAAGCACGTCTCTGTACATTTCAATATCGGGAACATCCGTGTTATACGCGTGACCTTGCAAATCACAGCCTGCTTTCCAAACGACTTCGCAGAAATGGCGGGCGTCTGTGTGCTACCATCGCGTTGACTGTCCCGCGACGTTGCTCACATTAGAATACGTTATTGCCAATAAGTTAGGTACTTACCTAAACCATTGTGTACAATATTTTGTCATATACTGTATAACTTACATGGATAGTGTAGATATCCAGGTGTCATCCTTTTGCCTAATATTTACATATTATATTTTTTCCAGGCCGTGTGGTGACAGCAGTAAGAATACATTTGCCACTACCCCAACTCTTCCCGCGGGTGTCGTAAGAGTCGACAAAGGGATTGAAGTGACACTGACCAGCAGCGTCATCATAGTGGACACATCACTGCTATCGCCAATCCGATTGCCCAGTTTGTGGCATTTACCTCCTAAGGGTGCGGCTCCACTGAGGCGGAGAGGAGCGGAGATGTGCAAAATTGGCCAATGAGACCGCATGACAGTGTTTTGAATTATGAATTTGAAGAATGTAATTGGTAAATTTTGCACATCTCCGCTCCTCTCCGCCTCAGTGGAGCTGCACCCTAACGCGTCTATAGGCATAGTTAAGAATAGGAGAGGCCTACATCCAGCAGTGGACTGAGATAGGCTGATGATGTGATGTGGTATTTTTTCTGCGTTTATCTGTTACCTGGAGGGCTGCTCCAGTGAACTAAATGGGAAAGGAGTTGGCTCTCAGTTATTTGTCAACTAGGCTCTTTGCTAGTCAGAATATCTTTGGATCTATAAGATTTGACTTAATTTTTCTTTCTTCGAGTGGCTTGAATAAATAGCGTTGTATTTTTTTACCCTTAAAATTCGATCCACTTCCCGAGCAGCGGTAGCCCTGGACGAGGTCTTTAAAGTGCCGAAGTGAAATGATACCATGTTTTAAACTAAATAAGATTTTCGGTTTGTATCCTGGATCAATCCAATGATCATCATCATGCGTGGTTAGAACATCTCGCTATTGAGAAGGTCAAATAAAAGTAATATAGATTTGGGCGCAATCATATCTCGAAAAAAGGAACATAAGAATTAATCCAACCAACGCACGTTAAAAGCTCAAATATAGCATCATATCTTAATTGCTGTAATAAAGGTACGCTTAACCTAAAAAGCTCATATTTTTTCTATATTGAAAAATGATCTTACAAAAACTGTAAATAAAAGATAGTGAAGCAGCCTACGTCCGACAAATAGCTGCATGCGTATACACGGTGATACCGATAGTGGACGCGCCGACTGGCGTGGCGTGGCGGCGGCCCGCGGCGCGCCCGCTGCACCCCTACAACCTTTAATAAATTGTGCACTCCGATACATTTTAGAACAGCAGATTGAGTCAATTATCTTTAAGCTCGCAACGTCACATTTTGGTTCAATTCGGGATTCTAACACATGTCCTGTTATGAACTTGTTCTACGGAGAAATAAATTAAATAATAATGAAACTTTAACACATATTAGCGGTGCGATTCGGTAACAACAGTATTTTATTTGTTTGCCAGAATAAAAATTAGATCCTCGTTTAAACGAGAATCTTTCTCGAACATTTAGTTGAGACATATCAACACGGCCTGTGAATTTCAAATCGAGCAATTTTCTATTGTGTAAACATTGGTGTAAACATATCTAATAAATATGTCATAGTATGTAGCGTACCATACACCTTGAGAATAAATGTTCAAATTGTACCGATACATGCGCGTGAGATGTTTATATTTCGCGGTTCACATACATTTATTTACGCAGCGACTCTCCTTCGTCAATTTCATAGTATGGGTAGTACGCCGTTTTTTAACGTTCACTAATGCACATATTGCGAAAGTTCAAATCAAATTATTTATTAACTAAATATTTTGATTTTTACTTTTTAATTTTTCTCCAGTAGTCACACTACTTAATACTATATAAATTATAAACATTAGATGTCATATACCAAAGAAAAACGACCAAGATCACCTATGTCCGAGGTGGGGATCGAACCCACGTACTCAGCTTTCGCGGCTGATGCCTGTACCCCTCGGCCACTCGGTCTTAGCAACCACCGGTCAAATTTCTCGGGTATATGCAATCCCTTACAAGGCTAGGCGCCTTTGACCATTCTCTGAGGGTAAGCAATACATGCCTGCAGTGCCTGCACCTCCTATTTAGAATACTTTACAGTTTTCTAGAATAGCTAGAGAGAACTGGTGCTGCCATCTATTGAACATATTGCGAAAGTTCAAATCAAATTATTTATTAACTAAATATTTTGATTTGTACTTTTTAATTTTTCTCCAGTAGTCACACTACTTAATCTATATATATAAACGGCAATGTCCTGACTGACTGACTGACTGACTGACTTAAATCAACGCACAGCCCAAACCGCTGGTCCTAGAGAGTTCAAACTTGGCATGTGCATTCTTTATAATGTTTAGAGGCGCACTAAGAACGGATTTTTGGAAATTCATCCCGTAAAGGGGTTAAATGGGGGGTTAAAGTTTGTATGGGGTAATAAGATTAGTTGGGCTATTTTATTCGAAACTTCACAGGAATGTTTTTAACAATAAATACGTAAACACGTATTTCAGGTTTTTTGAAAATTCATTCCCTATGGGGGTTAAATGAGGGGTTAAAGTTTGTATGGGGAAATAAGATTGGTTGGGCTATTTTATTCGAAACTTCACATGAATGTTTTTAACAATAAATAAGTAAACACGTATTTCAGGTTTTTTGAAAATTCATTCCCTATGGGGGTTAAATGGAGGGTTAAAGTTTGTATGGGGAAATAAGATTAGTTAGGCTATTTTATTCGAAACTTCACATGAATGTTTTTAACAATAAATAAGTAAACACGTGTTTCAGGTTTTTTGAAAATTCATTCCCTATGGGGGTTAAATGGAAGGTTAAAGTTTGTAAGAAGGAACCAGATTCGTTGGGCTATTTAATTCAAAACTTCATAGAAGTGTTCTTGCCAATACTACTTACTAGGTACTTATCTACATACCATGTTATATACGAGTAACATAGGTACGATGAATGCGTAGATACTTTTAATATTAAATTTTGGTAAGTAATGCAGTTTGCTACATAAAAGGTCATTGTGAGGTTTTATTTTTTAAGTCTAGACAAAACCATATTCATTTGTTTGTTCGTTAAAAATATCTACAATTTTGCATGGCGACATATGATTCAAAGCGAACGAATTTCAAATGTTTGTTTGACAGCTCGCGGACAGTATAATTATGTATAAGCATGCGCGGGTACGTGGGCCGCCTCACTGTAAATTCAGCTTTCTAATTCGTGTAGTTTATTTGCAATTAAGTATTTAATTATGTCATACTAATATGCTGTTCAATGAAACAGACTTCAAACAGAATGTAATAAGGTAAGATTCTACTTAGGTTTAGGAAAGGTTAGAACTGCGACCCCACACAGAAACGAACGGCTATCAAAGTAGGTTTTGGGTTAGATCAGAAATGCGACTCCACACAGAAACGAACGACTATCAAAGAAGGTTCAGGTTAGGTTTGAATAGTAACCCCACACAGCAACGAACGGCTTTGAAAGTAGGTTTATGTTAGGTTTGAACTTCAACCCCACACAGAAACTAACGGCTATTAAAGTAGGTTTAGGTTAGGTTAGAACTGCGACCCCACACATAAGCAAACGGCTATCAAAGTAGTTTAAGGTTAGGTTAAAACTGCGACCATTGCGATTCCACGCAGAAATGAACGGTTATTCAAACAGGTTTAGGTTAGGTTAGAACTGTGACCCCACAGATAAGCAAACAGCTATCAATGTAGGTTCAGGTTAGGTTAGAACTGCGACCCCACACATAAGCAAACGGCTATCAAAGTAGGTTTAGGTTAAGTAAGAACTGCGACCAGTGCGACCCCACACAGAAACGAACGGCTATTAAAATAGGTTTATGTTAGGGTAAAACTGTGACCCCACACATAAGCGAACAGCTATCAAAGAAGGTTTAGGTTAGGTTAGAACTGCGACCCCACACAAAAGCAAATGGCTATCAAAGTAGGTTTAGTTTAGGTTAGAACTGCGACCCCACACAAAAGCAAACGGCTATCAAAGTAGGTTTAGTTTAGGTTAGAACTGCGACCCCACACATAAGCGAACAGCTATCAAAGTAGGTTTAGGTTAGATAAGAACTGCGACCCCACACATGTGCAAACGGCTATCAAAGCAGGTTTAGTTTAGGTTAGAACTGCGACCCCACACAAAAGAAAACGGCTATCAAAGTAGGTTAGGTTAGACCTGCGACCCCACACAAAAGCAAACGGCTATCAAAGTAGGTTTAGTTTAGGTTAGAACTGCGACCCCACACAAAAGCAAACGGCTATCAAAGTAGGTTTAGGTTTGGTTAGAACTGCGACCAGTGCGACCCCACATAGAAACGAACGGCTATTAAAATATGTTTAAGTTAGGTTACAACTGTGACCCCACACTTAAGCAAACAGCTATCAAAGTAGGTTCAGGGTTAGTTTAGAACTACGGAATAAATATTACTATATTTAAATCAAACTAAAATAAGAACCCGTAAAGGAAAACCTCAAGCACCATTCAAAATTCCCTGATTAAAATTTACTGAAAACTATTCTTCGACAGAATGACTTGTCGATGAAATGAAAATACTTGAACCGTTGTCTTTGAAACAACATTCGATTAAATGATTGTCGACAAGTCAAGGCGAAACCCAAAAAAAATATCACAAATATTAAACTTATTTCGGCCACTTCTGAATCTCCTGAGAAAAAAAAACAAAATAGGATTCATTATTTGCAGGAAACCGTGTAACATGCATAATGTATAACATAACATACAATCGAAATGGTAACCTCCTTCTTTTTAAAAGTAGGTTGAAAATATTTTTTTTCATAGAAGTCCAAAATCTACGCGTGCGAAGCCGCGGGCAAAAGCTAGTACTATATAAATTATAAACATTAGATGTCATATACCAAAGAAAAACGACCAAGATCACCTATGTCCGAGGTGGGGATCGAACCCACGTACTCAACTTTCGCGGCTGGTGCCTGTACCCCTCGGCCACTCGGTCTTAGCAACCACCGGTCAAATTTCTCGGGTATATGCAATCCCTTACAAGGCTAGGCGCCTTTGACCATTCTCTGAGGGTAAGCAATACATGCCTGCACCTCCTATTTAGAATACTTTACAGTTTTCTAGAATAGCTAGAGAGAACTGGTGCTGCCATCTATTGAACATATTGCGAAAGTTCAAATCAAATTATTTATTAACTAAATATTTTGATTTGTACTTTTTAATTTTTCTCCAGTAGTCACACTACTTAATACTATATAAATTATAAACATTAGATGTCATATACCAAAGAAAAACGACCAAGATCACCTATGTCCGAGGTGGGGATCGAACCCACGTACTCAGCTTTCGCGGCTGATGCCTGTACCCCTCGGCCACTCGGTCTTAGCAACCACCGGTCAAATTTCTCGGGTATATGCAATCCCTTACAAGGCTAGGCGCCTTTGACCATTCTCTGAGGGTAAGCAATACATGCCTGCACCTCCTATTTAGAATACTTTACAGTTTTCTAGAATAGCTAGAGAGAACTGCCCAACTAGCAAAATATAGTCATATAGAAGTTGAGACAACGTTTTGCATATAACTTCTAGTCCTATTTGGCTGGTCATATAAACGTAAGGTAAACGGTTATAAAAGGCGAAAGTGGCGCATTTTATAAAACTTATTGGTGAGATAAAGGTTAAATAAAGGTTAGCATGGCGACTTAAATCGTTTATTAAAGGTACTGTAAGGATTAAGGAATGACCAAAACGTTGAATAAAGAGTACAACGAAAACGTTTACGCGACCTAAATATCAAATAAATGTTTTATAACTGACCATTTTGTTTTATAGAAGGTTTAGTGTAAACCTTATTCATTGCTTATTAGACTTTTAAGTTAACTAAATATTTTTGAGTTTCATTTATAAAACTGCTCTTGACATTTATTTTCGATTCGCGTAAAACTTGGACCCTATAATCACAAAACTTTACAAGCGTACAATTCTACAAAATTGTCAACTTTTTGTATGGGAATTCATACAATTATGTAGAATTATACGCTTTTAAAGTTTTGTGGTATAGGCCATTGGTGTGTGTGACAAAAAAGTGTACGGAAAAATAATACAAGAGAAGTTTATAAGTTTTGTAATAGAAATTATTGTTCTATATATTGAGCGTTTGCACATTTGGCTTGAGCTGAATTCATATGGGAAGGTCACTTTACTGTTAAAGTTTATGATGATATACAGTTTTTTGCTATCGCGCTCTTAATATATTCCAAATATTTATAATTTAAAACAGTATTTCTTAATATTTTATTATGGTTAAGGTTAGCCATTTTGGAAGAAGTCATGGATTTATACTTATACGACTGCAATATAACTTTATCTTAAGTAAAGGTTTTTATAAGGACTACAAATTGTCCGCCATTACTAAGTCGCCATTACTAGTCCGCCACTTCGTTTGTACCGTTTCCACGATGTAACGTCCATGGTTTTTTTCTTTTAAATAGTACTGTGATGCTCACGAAATGGCGACTTATGTTTTATAACATTAACTCAAAATTTACTTAAAATCGTATGATGTTTTATAACCGTAACTTAAAATCAATTTAAAAACATATAGTTAAATAAAAGGAATATAACAGGTTCGTCAACAACTAAAGGTTTTTCAAAGTTTTTGTTAACTTTAATATAACCAACTGTCGAATAAAAGGTAGATAACAGTTCCGCTGATATCTTTTTGTCATATTGAAGTTACCCTCAATACCGCTATATAACCGTCGAGATAAGGTTTTATGATATCATTTATACAACAATAAATTTATATAGACGTTGTATCAATGACCTTATTACGACGGTTTGGTTTTTTCAAAACCCCTTATAAGACGAAAACGTTTACACAACTTAAAATCTCATTAAGTAAACGTTTTCATTAAAACCATTACAAGATTGTTGTATAATTAAGTCGCAAAAACGTTTATTTACCATAGTAATTAGACTATTTGGTAGGATGACTAAACTATCACATTTATAACGTTTATTTGACTAACAGGTTAACTAAAAACTACTATAAAACTTTTACATGGCTAAAGGTCGTATAACTCTTGATTTATATATATGACTTCTTTGTTAGTTGGGTGGTGCTGCCATCTATTGAACATATTGCGAAAGTTCAAATCAAATTATTTATTAACTAAATATTTTGATTTGTACTTTTTAATTTTTCTCCAGTAGTCACGCTACTTCTATATATATAAAAGAAGAAGCTCCCTGATAAAGATACACGCACAGACTAAACCCCTGGTCCTAGAGACTCCAAATTTAGCACGTAGGTTCCTTTTATGGTGTAGACGAGCACTAAGAAAGGATTTTTAAAAAATCACCTTCTAAGGGGTTGAAATGGGGGTCCAAAGTTTGTATGGCGAAATAAGATTAGTTGAACTATTTTATCTGAAACTTCGCAAGAGTATTCTTTAAAGTGATTGAGTAAAGGTATGTTTAAGGTTTTTTGAAAATTCAACCCCTGAAAAGGGTAAAAAGGGTGACGAAGTGAAAAAATCAAGTTGGGTATCGTTTCTATGGTTTATCGGGACGTAGATCACGAATACATAACGATTTTAAAATGTAACGCGGCGGACGTGAAATACTATGTACACGGTTATGGTGTGATGGGATAAAATTCGAAAAAAAAAAACAATACAGTTTTATTATTTATGTTCATTTCTGGTTCTAAAGATTCCAAATATAGCGCGTAGGTTTCTTTGAGGGTGTTGTAGGGGTGCTTAAAAAAGGTTATGTCGAAATCCACTCCCTAGAGGATGCAATGGGGGTCCAAAGTTTGTATGGCGAATCAAGATTAGTTGGACTATTTTGTCCGAAACTTCGTAGGAGTATTCTTCAAAGTAATAGAGTAAACATATGTTGCAGGTTTTTTGAAAATTTAACCCCTGAAAAAAGTAAAAAGGGTGATGAAGTGAAAAAATTAAGTTGGGTATCGTTTCTATCGTTTATCGGGACGTAGATCACGAAAACAATAATGATTTTAACGCGGCAGACGTGAAATACTGTGTACACGGTTATGGTGTGATGCGGTAAAATTCGAAAAAATATCTATATAATTTTATTATTTATGTTTATTTCTGGTTCTAGGGATTCCAAATATAGCGCGTAGGTTTCTTTGAGGGTGTAGGGGTGCTCTAAAAAAGGTTAAGTCAAAATCCACTCATTAGAGGGTGCAATGGGGATCCAAAGTTTGTACGGGGAAACTTTACTATTTAAACTGTTTTATCCGAAACTTTACAGGAGTATTCCCAAACATAAATGACTAAAGACATGTTTTAGGGTTTTTTGAGAATTCAACTCTTGGAAGTGGTAAAAAGGTTAACAGTAAAAAAACAACATAGTGGTCGTTTCTATAGTGTATCGTGTCGCTGTACCGAGGTGTACGTGAAATACCATCTTCTCTTTTATGGTCTCATGGGCTTGCGGGTTATGACAGGGGTGTCGTTTTTGTGTTTATTTCTGATTCAAAAAATTCTAAATATAGCATGTTAACCAACGTTAATAACCTTTTAAGTTTTCCTGAGTTATCACGCGATAGTAATCAAAAGTACATATATCTGTGTATCCAAGAGGTTTTTTATAAACTCAAAACAGCCGTCACCATAAATTTCGTCATTTTTGATCCAATTGTGTAAATCGATGTATCGGGATCCCAGAGGTTCTTATTAACAAACTGTGATAAAGGCTGCCTATTAAATTTCCGTTTCGATATTGTCCGTCATAAAAATCGGTGGTAATCTGAAATTTTGACTGATCTGTTCATCATAATGAAGCCAAATTTGCAAGAAATGGTATCAATCTTGATTTATTTCAAATGTTAATCAGCTCGGCTAATTATGGTCATTTTTGTAAGGCCTGGGAAACGACAAATGATAGTTTATCATCAAAACACAACAATCACCTATGTGAGTGTATGTAAACTTTTAATGATAAAAAACATTTGTCGGTTACCGGATGGTACAGATGACCATAATATTATGATAGCGGATTTTGATAATAATCGATATCTGAAATGTCAAAACGTTCCGAGTAATGAATTTGAGGTCAAATTTGCACAAAATGGTCGACATCTTGAATTTATTTAGTTTGAATCCGACCTTTGTAAAAATCGTTATCTTAGGCTCCAAGGGGTTTTTTTCACAACGATTTTGAGGTAGGTACAAAAAATGAGAAGCTATCACATTTCAAATTTCTAGACCTTTGATTTGATATTGATAAAAATCGATACCGAGAAGATGAAAAGTTCTTCATATGGAATTTGAAGTCAAAATTGCAGGAAAAGTTCGCCATCTTGAATTTAAGTCTTAAGTTTACTACGACCGTTATAAAAATTAATAGAACGCGGCAGAACCGCGGGTAAAAGCATCATCCGCCACTCTTAAATCGGTTAAGGCAAACGCAAGATAGGTAATCGCGGGAAAACATTAACACGCAGTGAATAGATATTAGTACGCGGGCGAAGCCGCGGGTAACTGCTAGTAATACTATATAAATTATAAACATTAGATGTCATATCCTCCCCCCACCCCACCTCGGACATAGGTGATCTTGGTCGTTTTTCTTTGGTATATGACATCTAATGTTTATAGTTCACTAATGCACTTTGCCGAATCAATGTTCAAGCGATGAGACATACATTATTATAATATGGAGTAAAAATTTGTTCCTTATAGTTTTATCCGAATATAAGTACTGCCGGTTTTTGGGGTTCCGTAGTAAACTAGGAATCCTTATACATCGCCATGTCCGTCTGTCCGTCTGTCTGTCTGTCCGCAGAATAGCTCACTGGCCGTTAGTGTTAGTACTAAAAAATCTGCAATTTGGTACACATGTACCCAATAATCACGCCGATGGTATGATAAATGGTAGAATAAAATATTTAATTTAAAATTATTATTTTTTGCTGTAATCCTATAGTGTTGGGTACCGTTGAATATTTTTTTAAGGAATAAGGGTCTCCAAAGAAATTTATTTTCTAAAGTTAATATTTTCGGAGAAAACAGCTCCAGAATTAAAAAAATGTGTCGCCCCTCCCTTTGATCCGTGGGTTCAAAAATATGAAAAAAAATCATGAATATTGAGCTAAAAGAATACTATTAAAATATTATCGAACCGGATTACTCACGTAGTTAAGTCGACGATTGCTCGACATGTTTCGACCCATGAAGAGTACGTGAGTAACCCGGTTCGATAATATATTTTAATATGTTTGAGTCTCACGTTAGTTATAACTCTAATAGAATACTTAAGTACTTAATTAAAAAAAAATCCGAACATAATCGGCCCCGCCGTTTTGAATAACTACGCAACCTGAGCATAGCCCGACATGCTCTTGGCCGGTTTTTTTAGTTATTGTAAACAGTTTTATTTGAGATTTTTGCTCTAGGCATAAGTAGTAGTAAAATATTATTAAATCTATTTTATTCTGTTTTGTAAGAATTGTGTAAGTAAGCCGTAGGTTTTTGCATTTAATGATAATATTCCGTTTTTATTGCCCGATACATACGAACATTATTTATCGTTTCTTAGCACAGCGATATGTATGTACCGTGAATAAAGTTTACAAGTTTTAAGCGTGTACGCTAAAATTTATGCTTCGGAGATTTGTTCGCCACAAATAAGGTTGTCAGCGACGCTTATCTATGGGATCGTTAATTAATTAGAGAAATTGAGCGGCCGCGGCCGCGCGCGGGGACTAATAACTCGCAACCCGCCGTATCATAGCTTCAACCGACTTTATTTATTTTTACCACTCACGTAAGCTAACTAGAATTCTACTTATCACAGAAGAGAATAGTGTTATGCAAAAGATAACAATAGAAATCTCATCTTTGATTTGTAGATAGTATTAGTATTTATATTTTATTTATATACTTGTCTCTAGTTAAAAAAATAATTAAAGTAGGCTTGTAAGGCGCTTTCAGATGTCAATCTTAGTTTCAAAATGTGATTTAACATATTTAGGTAGGTATAAACAGATATGTAGAGGGTCTCTCCTTGTCAGTGTGCTACATTCACAAATCTTACGCAGATTATAATAAATTAATACCACAACAACTCAAATATTTGTGGCATGATTCAAAACATTGCAATATAATTCTAAAATTAACCAAATGTATATACATTGTTATAAATTCTGTCATAAGCATTAAGTAGTTAAAATAATACTTCAATCCGAAATAAACACAAATATGAGAAATAGAAAATGCTTGAAATGTAAAGGGTATTCCTACCAAGTAAAAAGTTCATATAAATAGTAAAAAAAATCCTTAAGCTCCTAGATTGAGGAGTAAGAATTCGAGAAGAGATAGTGATATTTCTATACTTATCCCAAGAATCAATTCCAATGTATTAAAACTAGGAGATTAAAATTGTTTTCGTTTCCAATCCGATCAAAGAAAATAAATCGATTTTGACTTTCCCACTGATGAATGCAATCTACTTGCCAAACAGTCATAGTAGAAATCTAATATTGGTCGGAGTACTCGGAGTTCTGAACAACTGTATGTGTAACATATGTATTATCCATGCCGATTACCTATAACATATTATTACACGAATATTTTCCTATGATCGACAACATCAACAATTTTTACCATAGGTACATATGGGTAAAAGTCAATGTCATTAATGTTTTAAATTCGTCATGTCCTTAAATATTCAACCGCCAATTGTCGCGTCTGACTGCGATTGGACGGCAATTTTAATAAAACAGCTATTACTAAAATTCGTGATGAAATTCCGAGCGAGTTATTGACGACTCTCTATCCACAATCAACTTTCATTTGCGTGAATGTTTTATATCGTTTGAACGATCGCTCCATATTGCTGAATACTCTTCATTCAGTGATATACCATACGCGTGCTACTGACAAGGTGTGACAGGCTGTTAACAAGCCCTTATCTCTACAATCAGCTACGATGAAAATGTTAATTATGTTGTTTTATGCACGTTGTGTAATCACATATTTAACGGCTACTTTTGTTCCAACACCCACGTTATAAAATGTAAATGTTTAAATGTATCGGCAATGCTATGCGATTTAATTGTTGACAATCCGATCACTTGGCATAGACGTAAACACGAACAAGCATGCCGTCACAGAGACAACAAAACGGGCCAATAAAATAGCAGAGCATAGACAAAACGCTACAATAACATCAGAACGGGAACGAATCGCCAGTTTACGACATGAGCGCAACGACCGACTGCTCTACAAATGAATAAGCCATCTGCTCTAATGGCTACAATTAAACATGTTCGTCCGAGCTTCGATCTAAGCTCATTGCTCGACATTCTCCTTTAAGAGTCATCGATATGTACTATTATTGAAAAATAATATTTAAGTAGATCATGTTCACAAAAATGTATCAATATGACGTTCAAAGTTAGTTGTTAATATTACCCATAGTTAATAAAATTATAATTCATAAGCTCACACAGTAACCTAACTTTTACCGTAGCTCAAAACCATCTTATTATCGAACAAGGCACATTTACTGTGGAAATGTGCCTTGTTCGATATATCCAATCCGCATAAACAATACAAATCCGCATAAACAGCATCCCTTCGTTTTATATTTTCCTATTGTTAAACCGTAGAATACATGTTTGCAAGCTGTTAAAAACAAGAAAGATGATTTTTAATTAAATCAAACTCTATGACTATTAAGGAACTCTATGGTATTACCCGAGTAGTTTTAAATTGGGTACTTTTATAGAAATAATCGTTTGTAAGCCATCGTTTTATGTAAGTTATTTTTCCAAAGGAGTCTCTGTTAAGATAAGCATTTACGTAAAACTTGTCCGTATGGATTGATCACTACTGTAATAAAAATAAGTAGTAAAAAATTTAACAAGTACTTACCAGGGGCGTATTTTTTATTATATTTTACAATCGTATCTACGAGTATGATATCAATTTGTAGTATATCTGGATCCCTGAAATATACGTGTAAGTGACTGAAATGCAATAAGAGTACTATCTTACTTATACCTTTAAAATATTAAAACGAGGTTACTGTACCTACTTCGAAAGTGACAAATAGCGAAACCATGTTTAAGACGAGTTTTCTGTTTAGACAATGAGAATTAACACGTTCGACGCCGGTGACACAGCGTCTGTGTTCAACAAAATCTGACTCCTATGCCAGTGACATACATACGTGATCAAAGTAATCTTATCATTTACGCCACTAGCATAAATCAAATGTTTTCTCCAATACCAGTTAAGTACTGTGTCGCCGACATAGGAGTCTTTTCGGTCACACATGCGTGTCACTGGCATAGAATTTCGATCGTAGGCGAATGTGTTAAGCTATGTAGGTAGAAGCGGTTTATACCCAATATACTCATCGATCTAACCTCGCAGCGTAGCGCATGCAGCAGAGATGTGCTACGCTGCGTAGATGTGATTGGTAATAGCTACATACTTAGCTTGGCTCGAATGGAGATTCCGCTATCCGCTTATGAGTAGGGGTCAGAATTATGGGTGCAAAACTTTAACAAAACTTCATAATGGACATATGGGAACACTTTAGCCAAGAAAAATGCGAATATTATTGAAAAATCTGTATCCAATTTTATTACTTATCTCGAAATTTTGAACTAACAATGATTGAGTGAGTAGATATGTATATTTTATCGATGTGTGTGCTCTTTCATGTCCACTTGACAAGTTTTGTTAAAGTTTTGCACCCATAATTCCGACCCCTACTTATGAGACATTACATGGTCCGTGTCAATGGTTTGACCTACTGATATGCATTATTCTAGCTATCAACGGAGGTAAATTGTTTTTACCTGGCTTTCGTATCTATCTGATGCCGAATCAATTATTAGTAGATGAATACAAGTAGTGGTGATTTTAATACTGGATGGAGATAATCTATAGGTAACTAGCATTATAATATATAATCAATAAATTAATTCTGTCTAATACCTGTCCACCCAAATCGAATTTTGCACAGTCGAGCCAGAGGACAAACAATTAATGCTATGGAATACATAGGTAGTAATTCTAGTAGGTAATTCTAGTAGTACCTAATTACCGTTTTACACATCAAATCGAGTGACACAAGTATTTCCCTTGTCTTGTTATCCACAGGCCGCTACCGGTATCTGAACTAGACACATTTATATTCAAAGCCAAGTTTCAATACAAGTAAGTATCCGTTTCAAATCAAGCACACGACTAAGTCGCAAAAACGTTAAATGCGAGGGTAATTTCTCATCTTGTTATCATATGCCGTTAGCATCGCGGTACCTGTATCTAAGATAAAGTTCCATAAAGGTTTTTTGTCAGGCTTCAAGTTGCTCGCTATAGGGCTCCTGCAGAACGGATGCTGGTTTTTTATACCCGCTGACCGCAGACGACCATGTAAAGCATTCATATATGGCGAACTGTCATAATTAAAGATAATAATGAAGCTCCCTCCATGTTTTATTCCGATACCGAGAAATATCATAACTTATCTCGATTTGACAGCCGCTGTCATGTCAGCAATGATTTCTGCCCTACCTATTTCCATACAAAGGCCGAAATATTAATCGTAACGGGAAGTTTTTATTTTAATAATGTATGAATGAATATGTTTAGGTACCTACTTTGTTGTAAGTACAAACATTTTAAACAGCAACGCATAACTATTTTGGTTTTGTTATTATTTTGGGTTCAATGTGAAAGTTTTGACTAAAAGTCTTTTATTGGTATTATTCCGTTCTAACTAAAAGTCTGATAGTATCTAAATATATAAAAGGTAGAAATGTAGTGATGTTTTTGTTCTCCAATTGTAGCTCTTACAAGTAAAAAAAAACAGGCAAAACCATGATGAGCCATGTTCAATTTAAGGTTCAGTAGTTATACTAGTTATTTAAAAAGGGCTGGGCCGATTTTTTTGTTTTATATGATTAATGTTTTTTTTTTCATATTTTTCGGACCCACGGGTCAAAAGTTGGAGGGACACACGGTTATCTCGAAAATATATAAAACACCTAGGTACTCAACGATTCCTCACACAATACAATTTCAGCAAAATAAATAAATCATCGTCACTTTACGTGTAGGGAAGGTAACAGTTTTTTTAAATATATCACTTATTTGGAACTTTATAGTGTAACGGCCACTCAGCTATGCTTTGGACAGACAGACCCAGTTTACTACCGAACCCTAAAAAAACGAAGGCCGCTTCCATGTCCATCAGTTATTCGATTTCAAACTAGTACATAAAGTTATTTTGTTAATATACAATAGTGACTTCGAAATTCATGTTATGAGTAATTTGATAATAAATGAACATAAGTAGAAGGAATCCCGTGTTTCGTACTCGAAAATGCGAAGTTAACCAGTCTAGATTAAAAAAGAAGCGCTCTAACGTTCAACTATACAGGTTGAAATATAAGTTGTGAAAAGTAATATGTCTTTCTAACTCTTTAAACAACTAACAATTGAATGCCCCACAAGTTACTTAGAAATAGTCATGTTTTTTGTATTTTTTGTGGATTTTAATTTTTTTTAAGGTATTTTTAAGAAATGATAACGGCTATTTAAGCTACTTATTTAAAACTTTAAATGTAAATAGATAATGTTTATAGAGTTAGGAAAACGTATTACTGTTCACGACTTATGTTTCACCCTGTAGAATCTTTAAACACGGGGATGACATCTGAATGTGAACTGGGTTAATATTATCGAATGTCGCCAGACGTGAAGCCTTCGCTTCTTGACCCGTAATTGCCGTAAGTATTTTATTGCACTATCTCAGAAGTTTTATGTCATTCAATCGACGATTCTTAATTGAATAAGCGGCAAGAAGTTTACTACCATCATACATTTTACTCGTCCTAGTTAAAGATTCTTTGATGTGTCTTTATTTCATTATTTATACCAGTACCTTCATCGCGGGGACACTTACTCGCGTAAATCATGCCAGACGTAAAGTTTACGGCAGCTGACAATTTCAATGACAATTACAGGTAACTCGTTAAGAAAACGTCAATTTCACTATCACTAGTAGTACTATTTTAAGTACCTACCTACTCATTAACTGTCATAGCTACTGTTCATATGTACGAAGGTACTTACTGTGTGAATAACAATTATTTTCATAGCTATACCTATAACAATTATGTTTTTATTATAATTGTACCGAATGTATCGAAACTATGCTTTTAATTAATACAATTTTTTCAATAAATACTTATGTGGGTCCTACGGAATGTTTAATTAATATAACTAATATTACCTATTTACTAGCAAGCATAATGCTGGAAAACAAAAACTGCTTATATGGGCCGCATAGTAGGTAATTAACATAAGTATTAACCTGCAACCGTAGATGTGACAAATTAATGTGATCAATATGCGAATGAGGGACTGGTTGTATCCCGATTTGGAATAATTCTTTTCAAGTATTTATCCCGATACAACAACGGTAGCGCACCGCATTTCTGGATGCTTCAGAGAATCAACCTTAGGTATGTTAATCGATAATTTACTGACCATCAGTCGTTACACATGTATTTACAACTAATTAAGTAGCTTTTTTGGAACCAAATGTGAACTTTGTTTAACAATGTAACTATGTATAAATTTCATCCACCATCGCTAAGCTTTACTCTAACCGAACGCCGCTCATATTGAATTTAAATAAAAAACGGGCAGGAGCATGTCGGGTACAGTAAGTAGCCTTACCATGACTTTTCAAGTATCGGTTGCGTAAACGTTCATTCAGACCGAAAGAGCATTTGCTATTTTATCCCCCACTCTACGAAATCAACGAATCACGTTTTGTGTAACGATCGAATTTCGTAGAGTAGGGGGTTAGAATAGCGAATGCTCGTTCGGTCTGAATGCACCTTTAGGTTTTACTCGATACATAAAGCATTCTATCACGCTCGCACTCATCCATTAAAGCGATCGCGAAGTCCTGCTTTACATATGGAGTAAAACTCATTTCAACTCGGTTTAACCGTTGCTCATTTGTCACAATATTTGAATTCTTTACGAGTAATTGGCCAAGCGAGTGTCGGACCACGCACAAGAAAGCTTTCTATACCTATTGTAAAGCCAACGATAACGATATGTAACTGGTGTAATATCGTCAATGAAGACACATGTTAAGTATTCTAAAAAATCTCGTTTGTATAGAAAACTTTTGTTAATAGGTATGGCAGTTTTTCCTAGATGCACCACTATGCCCTCGCCGTGTGGTGACGGCAGTAAGAATACATTTGTCACCACCCCAACTCCTCCTGCGGGTGTCGTAAGAGTCGACTAAGGGATTGAAGTGTCACTAACCATTCTACAAGATTGATGATGGGCAGCAGCGTCATCCTAGTGGACACATTACTGCGATCGCCAATCCGCTTGCCCAGCGTGGCGATTATGGGTATTTACCTCCTAATGCGTCTATACGCATAGTTAATAGGAGAGGCCTACGTCCAGCAGTGGACTAACATAGGCTGATGATGATGATGATGATGATTTTTCTTATGCATTATTTACAATAAAAAAAGATTTGGCCGTTAGTACTTTTTTAATGTTATAAATTTAGGGTTAGGATTTTGGTGGCATTTATTGAACATAGAGCAGTGGAGTCGATGTTACAAACATTTTTAACTTAAATAAATGATTAATTTATAAAATAACGAAATAGTGTTAATTTAAAGCTGGATTTATCAAGGAATTTAAATAAATAACATGAATTTTATTTTCGAGGAACTAGGAATATATTAAATTTTAATTAAAATTATTGGTATATGGGAACATTTATTTTTTTAATTTTTAAGGTTTTAGTTCTCTCGAAGACCGTAAATATTACATAATAATCATAAGCTATGTTACAAAGAACGATTGAACTTCAATTCACAGAGGTAGTCAAATATTAAAGATTAAATTATTTAATACTTATAATTGGCGAAACCATGTTTAAGAGAATATATTTATTTATTATTTTTGATGAATTAATTATTCAATCAATCATAAAAAAATTAAAAAACGACTCCACTGTTCTCTGTCCACCTAATGCCACCAAAATTCCTAACCCTTTATAATGTATGTAACTTAATATTATAATTATGTATATTTTATATTTGTTACCTTTTTTTTTCTTTTTTGATTTTTACACGTACCTATAGCCCGCACCACAGTTTTTTTTCTGTTTGGCCTGATGGTTGACTGCTAGAGAATGCCATCTGGCATTAAGTCCGCCCTTTGTACTATTTTATTTGTGCAATAAAGGTTAAATAAATAAATAAAATGTATGGATAAATGGATAATAATTAGATGAGGTGGAAAAATACTGAGATTGACACTTTGACACCAGCACAGACCAGCCTGCCTCTTTCCCATCCCTTCTCTCCGTTCATGACCCAACTGCCCTCGCAAATCCCGGTACTACAGTACTACAACTCTTAATCAAAATTTCTCGCAAACGTGCCCACCATTTTTAGGGTTCCGTAGCCAAAATGGCATAAACGGAACCCTTATAGTTTCGCCATGTTCGCCTCTCCGTCAGTCCGTCTGTCCACAGCATAGCTCAGTGGCCATTAGTACTAGAAACCTACAATTTGGTACAAGTATACATATTGATCATGCCAACAAAGTGGTAGAATAAAAAACTAGAAAAAGTTTTTTTTCGGGTAGGTACCTCCCCAACTGGTGAGGTGGGGATGATTTTTTTTATATGTTGTAATCCTACAGTGTGGGGTATCATTGAATAGATCTCTTAAAAGGAATAAGGGTCTTAAAAGAAAGTATTGTGCTAAAGTCAATATTCTCAGAGATAATCGCTCCAGAAAAAAAATGACTTCATAACATTTTTTATTCAAATACCTTACACAGCAGGCACTGCACAATTTTGGATTTATTTGAGATGTAAGTACAAATCACACAATAACAAGAAATAAATAGTAACTTAATATCTAACCGATGACGGACCCGATCGCCTCACATAACTTCCACCATCCATCACATAGGTACCTATTATTTCCTACCAACTACTGGCAAAAACATCGCACTCGAGAAGTGCGTTTATCTAGTGTAAGGCGCGAACTACTTAGTGATTTCCAGTATACCACAGGGCGCATTTTAGGATGCCAGTAAGTTGCGATTACGTGGTATAGTATTATGCAACCGTACGTAATGAGAAGCATTAAAATACGAGTGTTTTAATTCCCTCGTAATATTTAGCGCGCACCGCGGTCATGAGAGCATAATTAAGCTTCAACTCCAGGGAGAAAACATTTCACTTCACTCATTGCTAGAAAAATGGGATTTATAAGATTGATAATGTCTAAAAAATACGTATATTGACTTTGCAAACCAAATAAACAGACTAAATACTCAGCAATATAAACTTTTGCTTGCATAGAAAATTGTGTGAACTTAGCCGACAGTACTTAATTATAATTACATTGTAGATACAGACGTCTTTGCCCGGTGTTTTTACGTATGTGCATACGTTATGACAGACATTGAAGGAGTGCCAGTGCATATCACGAAGAAAAATGTCCAGTGTGTCTTTTCTGTCTTATTTATGTCTCCTAATAACCCCATAAATATGGATTTTAATTACGAGACTTGCGTTGGCTGCGATGACAGTTCGCGTAGATGGCCATGATTTGACATTTGACGCGAATAAACGGCATTTATCTTGTCTGCCTCGTAATTTGCAAGCGAATGTGGTACGGTCGAGGAATTTAATTTCCTTCCCATTTCGTACCTTGTCACAGTGACAATCAATATGAAAGTTGCTAGGACTGTCATATTATAGCTACTATGACAAAGTACGAAATGGGTAGGAAATTAAATTCCTCGACCGTACGAAATAAAATGCGTGATTTTTATATGATCAATGAAGACATTCACGTGACCACCGCGATGCCTCCTTTAAATGTTATGTAATGGAGATAAGTCCATAAAATAACAATTAAATGCATAACGAATATTTGTGATTTTGGTGCCACCGATAGTGACTAGTCTTACCCATTTCTCATAGGTTCTTCTGTTTATGAATACGCAGTTCAGTGATAGAACAACCTTACCTAAAATAAATTAATTTTCAAAAGGGTCCCAATTTGGTTTGCCAGTTCTTACAACACCTTTAATGTTAATGTTACAGTAAAAGTAGGTACACCAAGCAAGGTCGCTAGCGTGAGGATATCAGAGCCAGAGTTATATATCGTTGTCACATTTCATGATCTTATTTTTTTAAATCAAATATTTGTAATACTTTGTTCACATACGTGTTCGATTTTATTAGCATCGGGCAAGTCATATGTTTGTGTGCAATTAATCTAAAATTTTTAGTTTTGGGTGTAAAGTAATGCCCGAAACTTTTAAGTTTACGCGCTTAAGTCCCGTTTGTCGTTTGTATATTTGCCGATTCGCAGAAATTCTGGCGCACTCATGCAAAGATCCCCACACAGCCAATTTGATCTGGTTAGTCCAAAGCATTGGTTATCTGTCACGTGATCTGGATCCTTCCACCTTGCTCTGGACGACGAGACGCACTATGGAGCTACTTGTACTGTATCGCCTTGAGAAGTGACCAAAAAAAATGAGAATACGAGTCTGCCCAAAGCCCAAGGACGCTGTTTGTGCGAAGTTCTTCAGGGATGGAAATATTGGCTCGGAATTTTGTCCACGATATTCCCAGCAATCTTTTCCAATCCATCATAATTAGTAGATATTTGGGAGAAAAATAACCATTTCAACCCTCGTACTTTGATAAAAAAAACATGCCAAGTGCGGATCGGACTCACGCACCAAGGGTTTTGTAACATCATCAATTTATTATAAAAACGGCAAAACACGTGAAAAAAAGCACGTACGTTGTATGGGAGTCCCCTTAAATATTTACTTTTCTATTTTTTTTTTATTTGTTGTTATAGCGACTACAGAAATACAGCGTCTGTGAAAATTTAAACTAACCATCACGGTTCACGAGGTACAGCCTGGCGACAGATGGGCAGACAAACACACAGACAGCGGAACCTTAGCAATAGGAACCAGTTTTACTTTTTGAGTACTTACTGAACCCATTTACTATTACTGTTAACCATTACTAAGCATAAACCATTAATTAGGCGCAGGATTTTCTTCAGCCATCGATTTAGAATAAAATAAATCAAACTAAGTATACTCCTAAATTAGTATCGCTGATTAGACGGTTCATAAACATTTATTAATTCACAAAATTAGTGAAGTTAAACATAACATCATTTAAGCAGTATAATTCCATAAACTAGGATATCATGCTTTTCTGATAGTTATAAATTCTGAAAGGGCGAGAAGTCTTTTTATATTCGTGTGGCGCATAAGTTTAAGGTGGCCTTCTAATAAAGGTCCAAAACCAAACAGAGCAACTGGGCTTGGTTCACCCAATTAAAGATGAATCTCTGCGCGGATCATGTGACAACAAGCCCCTGATGAAATATAACCTACAGCCATCGAATGAACTAAATGGTCTTGATACTTGAGCAAACAGAAAAAAAACATTTGTTTAATTTTTTGTTGTGCTTGAAAATATGTCTCTGTGCACTTTTAATTACTCCCTCTGGTGTAATAAGATTTCTGTCCCAAATTTATAAGCGGATTCTTTCGTTTCGATACATATTCTTTGCTTTTTACTGTAGGTACACCAGGATAATAACCATGCTATAGTATACTGCAATTTGGCTATAGCCAACAACAATATTTATGCGAATTATTGATTGATATTTAATTGTTGTAAATATCAGAGACTCTATCTAGTTATGACAAATTTAAATAGTCCTCAATATGTACCTACCTAAAACATGTAAAATTATTTTGGTACGATTAAAAATGATCAAGAAAGGCCAGACTAGCACAATGGTTTGTGATTCTCCAAAATGGGATTGACATCCAAGTATGTTTGTGTGGCGGTATGAACTATCGCATTTTTATTATAATAAGCAGTGCAAGTTGCCCCTGCATCCCGAACAGCCTGAATATTTGATGGGCGGCTCATATTTTACTCTCGTGTGTAAAGACGGCAGAAAAATAAATCAAAGACACCTTAGCGCGGCGACGGCTCCGCACGTCTCAGTAATTGCGGCAAAAACATACCATGTGCGATTTTTGAAGGCATTGGCAAATTTCTGAATATTTTAGATGTAACAAACAGATGCAACAATTACGTTGCTACGTGATTCGATTTTCAGAGTCCCTCACAATTTTGAGTTTCAACTCTTCGCTGTCGCGTGCTATATAGAAAATATGTAGGTATCTAATTAAATTAAAACCTCTTGAAGTAAAAATCAATGAATGTTCGGTAAATGTGCATGGATAGGCATAACAGTACAGCGGAATGATCGGTTATAGTAGTGAGCCGGCTCGGAGCTGATTAGCGAGGCCGCGATCTCTCAATGGCTGCGCTCGCCCGCTCGCTCTCGGGTGCGTCATAAATTTCCATTGATTGGATTAATCTGATTTGGATGTCAATTTTGTAAACAAAGTACAGGCTCTTTATAAGAGAATACAATCATGTTCCTTTTGAGCTCTTATATATTCTGATCAGGACGAATATATTATAAATCCAGGAGAATATCCGTCTGTCTGTGCGCGATGCAAAATACCAACTTCTTCGTTTTTCAAG
The DNA here is from genome assembly GCA_025490895.1 of Thaumatotibia leucotreta. Taxonomy (NCBI): domain Eukaryota; kingdom Metazoa; phylum Arthropoda; class Insecta; order Lepidoptera; family Tortricidae; genus Thaumatotibia; species Thaumatotibia leucotreta. The sequence goes on along the minus strand of JALPQI010013595.1, from coordinate 6,753 downwards.
CCGATACAATCGTTAACGAAACAAAAGAGATTTATTTGTTCATCATTTTGTCTTATTAAAAATGATGATGGTGCACCTCATAAGGTGAATGCAAATTTCGGAAGCACATAATATGTTATGTTTAGTCGATAGACAATAAACTCTTAAAAACTAAGTTTTGAAAACAGGGACTTGGCAATATAGCAACATGCCCAATATGTCAAGCTTGGATCAATGGCATCTAGCGGTAATGATAATGGAAGGGTTCTTAACCGTTGATTATTCAACGGGTTGCAAGTAAAAAGTTCATAAAAAGCAGGAATTAAAAGGAAGCTACAGGCCGACTAGCCGTTCTTATCGTAAGTAGCGCACCGGATACTGCCGCTACTATGGTATGCGTCACATGACTTGCTGGTACACGTATCAATATAAATCCTCCATATTAGTATTTCTAATTACTTAAAGATCGCTAGTAAAATTCAATTAAATATTATGAGAAGGAATAAGTAAAGGTGCTTGGGTACTTAATAGACCCCAGTTTGATTTTATTGCGCATGCATTGAGAATAATATGATTGAATTATGCAACGTCTGTGCCAGTAGACCAGTTCTATAATTCATTGTACAATTTATAGACACTAGCTGCCCTCAGTCACAAACGAGCATATTTCCCACGTCAATTTTGATTGCGATATAACAGTGAAACGATGACATTTGAGCAGGCCTCTAACCATTTAAGTTGCATGATCTCCTGTTTCAAAGTTAGAATCTATCAACGTCGTTTTATTGAAAATACATAGAAGTGATAAGAGTAAAATCTGTGTTAGATTTCGCAGTATTACAAGTGTATGAGATTTATGTGATACCCGATGTTAGTCAAAACGAAATCTTAAATATGTAAACTGTTCGCTAGACTGTATCTTATACACAATATCAATATTATCATAAAACAATTCTCGTATATTTTTCGGCGGATACAATTCATAATAAATTCATATTAAATTATTTTCAATTATCAATATCTCATAATACTTATTTTGTTTATTTATTTTAATACATTTCAATTCGCTATTGTTTCTGTTTAATGTTTATGTTAATTTTGTGTAATTTTTGTTTTATGTTCCATAGGTACAAACAGCAACACAGCTACCTAGCTGTGTATACCTATACACTTCAGAAATTGGAAATATTGCATGAAAGAGAATCACACTTACAGTCACATGTCAATGTTGAGCCACTTGGCAAAGGATGCAATTTGGTCGTGTAATATTATGGGTTCGGTATTTTTCGTTAGTAGGCACGATCGCGACATTTCCGATGGTCCCCGATGATATGTCATCGAATCTTTGTTGCGTCAAAATTTCAGTTTTTGACGCAACAAACTAGTTGACATAATAAAAATTCCTTCGTCTACGAAAATTAAGAATTAGCTATCGGCCATTATTAGACGCTAGATGTCGTTGTTCCTAGTGGAAACTGGATAACGACAGTTCTTCATAGATTTGTCTAAAACAGTTTAGTAATATATTCAAGTTTTCTTCAAATCGGATGCCATGATTTATCTGACATTAATAGGCGAGGTATTTTTTCAAGTCAAGATATTTTTATAAGTAGCCATGTTATCGGGCTATTTTAGAGAATAGAATAGAATTCATTTATTTGGTGTAAAAGGGTAAACTTAAATTAAAATACATCTTAAATTATTTTTTTAATTGACAGAGACAAATGTTATTGCTGTCTTTATTATCATTCGTCACATCTCTTAGTTGACGTTAGTTGAATACTTATGTAACCTTTGTGGAAATAATTATGGTAGATAGACGTTTGACAGTCTACCTATAATCCTTTAATCTGTCAGTAGCCATACAAATGCTTAATAGAGACTTGATAGTTTCTAGCTGAAATTCTAACTTTGAAAAAATATCTGACAGTGACAGCCGTTGAAAGGAAAATGAACGGAAATTTCTACATAGCAGCTTAGCAGTCAAATTACCGGCTCTGAAGTTAGATTGACGTCTCCAGGACTAAAGCGGATGTTATATATAATATAACGTAACTATAGTAACGTCAGCTTCCGGAAAAATCGCGTTCAATCATTGGATAAACGTTTTTGTTATTACGTAACTATGGTAATGTCACCTTCTGAAGAAACCGCCGGCGACCATTGGTTAACCGTAGCAATGCCGCCCCATTGGTCAGCAGAGTTCGGCCAAAGTCGTGATACCAGTCTCATAAGATTTCGGAACTCGATTTGTATTATTCGACCAAGTTGCGAACAATCTACATTCCCGTGTATTATTTAATTTGAAGTTGACATAATATAAATATATGTATCTCTTTCATTTTCTCTCTGCTCTGTCTTTAATGGTCAGTTAGGAGTGTTGCTGTTTGTACATGGTTCTCGCGACGGTTATCATCGATCTTGTGACTACTATTCTTGACCATAATGAGGGTAGTCACTATCAAAATAACCCAGTTAGTTGCAGGGAGCGTAATTTAGTTAAAAAAAAGTTTTTCATCGTCGCTACCCTAAAACGACTTTTTGATTGCAATATTACGAGTATAGGTAGGTAGCTGTAGTTGGCGTCAGTTTGTTGCACTCACTGACTTGCTGTCAATATCTACCCTGTATGATTAAATGAGAAATGTATGACTTAAAATATACTATTTCATTGCCTCTGTATAGTAGGTACAAGGTGGAAATAGATAGTGAGGGTAGCTACCTGCTTCCGTACTGCTATGAGAAATCACCATAAATGCTGAAATGAAAATGTAACTGTTATTAATTAACACTAATAAACGCATTAATAATTTCTGTATTTCATTAGTCCTAGAGGGATAAAATTACCCACTGGAAAAACTTGATTACTTAAAAATACCTAAATAACAAAATAATTTGATTTCTTTCGCAAACACTTGTTACAGTATGCTGTCATTCAAAACCTAATAAAACGCATTTAAATTAGTAATTTTCTGTATGCATTTCCCTTTACCACATATTTTCGTTACGTAACATAAAAAATACGTTACGTTTTGTAAAAATGTAACGTATTCGTAACGAAAATGTAACGTCTAATCTGAACATAATAATAATACATGCTACTGACGTTTAAAACTAAACCCTTTCGTATGAAAAACAGCCGTTTAATAATAATCACTACTTACCGTAAAAATCACACCACCACTTTAGACGTTTTTTGCTAAAACTTTCGCCGCGTGCACTATTACAACCATTTGTCAACGAATTAATGGGAGTGAGTGCGCCTATGGGTGTTGGCCTACTAGAATAAGAGTTGCTAGTGTCGATAAACAAATTTCTACCAACATTGGCTTAAATATGACCTTAAAAAAGCGTTACGAAAGTATCGTAACGAAAGTTTGGAATTGGTGACCCAAAAAGTAAAGGGAAATAAAACAGTAAAATTGTTCACATATCATAAGCCCTAAATCAAAATCCGCGGCCTTACCCATGAAGTTGGTCCTAAGAGACACATTGTATGTTTCACGCAATATGTAAACGAAATCGATGGTTGTGGTCTCTTAGTACAAAGCTCGGCGTCAGTTTGTTGCACTCACTGACTTGCTGTCAATATCCACCCTGTATAATTAAATGAGAAATGTATGACTTAAAATTATGGCTTAATGTAAGCTACGAGTATATAGCTCAACTGTTGAAACAATATTTTTCGTTAACACCAGAAATGCATTGTTAAAATATCTCGCAATCCTCGTGGTCCTTGTAGCACACACTTCTAAATATAATATTTTAATGTAAATCGTTTAAGTTCTCACGTTGGTGACTAATACAGGTCCGAGCACAGACGGCCATAAATATTCAGCAATCATACAGACGGTCATCTTTCTTTGTTATCATATTAGAGGGCAGGATGCCAGTGGCACAATTATGCAAAAAGCTGGTCAGCGGCGGCGGCAGCCTTTGACGCTCGCGTCATTATGTGCGACGAGGACTAGGATTTATGACGTTTGTTTATTCGTAATATGAAAAATGTTGCTCGTTTAAATACCGAACAGTTACTGCTTCCGAAATTATTTAGATAATTGGCAGAGGCTAGTCAAGTTTGATTTATTAGTCATAGTACCCAATGACCTGTAAGTAGTAACTATAATTTATATATGTTTAAATCTAACCAACCTATATCTAAGATTGATTATTGTGGCATTGTGCCGAGGATGCTGGCGGCATTTCCTAGCTGTATCGCAATGCTAATACGCTGTGCAAGGGAGCCGCCATTTATTATTTGGTTGAATTTTCATCATCTATTATCTCTCCCGCACGTCGCAGTAATTTTATGATCAATTTTAAACTTTGGTGGATTTTAAGGACTATTTGGCGCAAGCAACGCTTGATATAGGTATAAGTCGGCGATTTTGTAAATTGTATTTGCATTCATTTAAATTTTTATTAATACTTAACTACGTAAAATTCCCCCTGAAATTGCAACAACGATTATTGGAATAAAAAAAATCGTCAATGGAGAATTTCATGATTCTCTCACATTATATGTTACTTATTTTTCTTAAATAATAACTTTACAAAACAAAGTGTCACAAAAAAATGTATTTATAATACTAGACTATTAAAGAGAGAAAATTAATTGTGTAACATTTTGTGATTCCATTATATTATATCACAGCTACTGGGGAGCAGGGCTTGTGTAGCTACAGGGTGGCAAGTTAAGTCGAACCCTGGAGGGAACCTACCTTAAATTCTTAAGTTGACTCATTCTACTAAAAGGAGGCATTCCTTTATTAAAAAAAAAATACAAAATTGCATTCAAAGATTTCACTTGTATCATTTGGGAATCGAACCATATCTCTAGAGGCATTACATGGTAACCTTAATTGATAGGTAGTTAGGTATCAAGTAATAGGTACATAATTAAGAGTTTTTTTTTAGATTGGTTGGTTGTCTGCATAATAAAAGCTGCTCAGCGTGACCGTACCTCGCACCCTGTTCACTCTTGCCTTGCTCCACGACCAAATGTCACCCTGTGTACCTCTTTCATCATACTGACGTATCACCGAGCAACCAACCCATTTAAATTAATAATAATATATGAATAACTAACATCGCTCAACATAATAAATGCTTACACTAATATTAATCACAAATAATATGACTTCTCAATCAAACCATTTCGAGCAATATAAAAATATTTATACCAAATTAAGTACCCTTATATTTTAAACTAAATGTCGAACTAGTCAAAAAACATATGTCCAGTCCAAATGAATAATTTATTTTAAAACATTAAGTACCAAATACTTATCTTCATATTACAAAGCTCATAGAGTGCTCGATAAACTCAGGTTAAAATACTCACCTCTTTATGAATGAAAAAACTCAATGCATACGATTACGGGCGAGTGAATACTTACTCCGCGTAGTTATTCACCTTCAAACTCAAATAGGGTGCCAAAAATACTTCCGTCGAACATAATAAGCTAAACAAGAGCAAACGAATGCGTAATTCGGTGAACAGTGGTTGAATTAGCCGGCGATGCGGGCGTCTTTATAGTCTTTAAATTGGCAAAAAATCGAGACAAGCGTCGACTGACACCGATCGCGGAGGCATCAGCGAAACAGGTGTTATCATAAACATACACTTTGAGATAAAAACAAAATAATTTTCATGAGTGGCCGGTAGGCGCGAACTGCCGGCCGTGTCGCCGACACAATGGCGATTTTATTGTTTTTTTGGCACGCCGCCGTCGTAAAGACCGAGTAGGTAAGCGAGGTGTCCGAAATCTCACGCGGACGTGCGATCCGCCACACATATTTCCATCTGCACAAAAAGCGGAACTATAGCCATAAATATGTCCAAATAACCAATAGTCTCAGACCGACTGAATAATGATTCGTAGGGTTTTGTCGGCAATACTTATGTTAAAATAAAACAAATATTACGCCAATAAAGAGTAATTTCTCGATGTCGTCACTATAAACACTACCAAGCTACCAGAGTTCGATAGTCAGTCGATTAAGCTATTACGATGCTCTACTGATACCCACCTACATTTCTTAAACTACACAAATCTGCATCTTAAACAAATGGTAATGGCAGCAGCATCATAGTGGATACACAACTGCGATCGCCAACCCCCCGCTTGCCCAGTGTGGCGATTATGGGCATATACCACCTAATGCGTCGGTACGCATAGTTAATAGAAGAGGCCTACGTCTAGCAGTGGACTGAAAGAGGCTGATGAAGACTCTTATAAGTCGTAAAACATTAAATACGAGTATCAACCTTGTATTTAAACTACCTAAATAATAGCCTTAAGCACAATTATTCATTAATTAAATGTCAATTACGTCAATTAATAAGCAAATTAAATCACGAAAGCCGTGTCAAGTAAAATCCAATTAGGTCCTACAAAAAGAAGTTAAATGAGAGCAACAATGAGAACTGACGCCAAGGTAACAACATTGTGCGTACTAACGACTCGCAGACTGCGGCGCGGCGCGGGCGCAGAGATGTCAGTCGCGAAGGCGATAATATGTGTACATATGTAACATTAAACTGCAAAAATAAAAGATGCTTTCACACTACATGGGTTCAAGAACAAGTTTTTCCATAACACAAAAGACGACACTGAATAGTTATAGCTGCTTCGCGGCCTCGCCGCATAATCCAATAAAACAATCCACGGAATGTACACTCCGCGTTATATTCTGTTATTCTGTTGTTGTAACGTGATTTAAACTATACTACTATATAACTTAGTACTTAGGAAGAAAAAACGAGGTTGT
>JALPQI010013594.1:0-28031 GCA_025490895.1 Thaumatotibia leucotreta | reverse complement strand
AAATTTATAAAGTGGGTAAACTAAACAAGAACAAATGTGATAGGTAATATGTAAATTATGAACTGAATACCCAAAGTTAGAATAGAGGAGACGTGACGTGCACTTGTAATATGAAGTGATGTAACCGCCAAATAACGATTTTTCAGGAGGACCAAAAAACGAATTGAACATTTATGTAACTAGTATGTTGTGTCTTTCTAGTTACATATTGAAATGCAATGATGTCTATCTTATTTGTTTTATTTTTGTGTGGTCTATTTGATAATTAGTTACTCATTGCAACCACAGTTCTAGTTTTAAAACTGGCTGGAGGTTACGCTAAATATGGATATACGTTAAGAATTTGATGAAAATCATCGAAAGCAAATTCGTAATTTAACGTAACTCATAAATTGAAATTGTATGGCGTTTGAGACATACAATAAAGATGGCACTTACAGCATTGACATAAAAAACTTTCAAAACTTACAAATTCGTACCTACTTATGTTAATATACTGTCGACAATTTTTTGAAACCTTCACATACATAAAAAAATTGAAATTTAATAAATAAGTAATTTTTTTGTTAATGTACTCGTTTTTTTTTTCTAGAAAACAATATTTTACAAACACCATACAATAAAGCGGAAAATTTGCAGTCGAACTGTATACCGACACAGACAACACCCTCCACACGTACCTGAGGGGTTAGGGCACATACCCATACTACGTGACCCATTTTAAGCGTTTTTTGGCCCCCGCCTCCCCCTGGTGACCAAGCGTAGTATATGCCAAGACCCCCCCCCCCCCCTCCTAGTTTTCACGTACTATTTTTTGGTCTTTGAAAACGCGTACTACGAAAGTGTAGGCGTAGGGTAAATAGTAAATTTAAATTGTAGATTGTACTTTTGGTTTTAAAAAAAAATATGTATTTAGTACATTTATTAATGCATCAAGGGCCGTTAAAAAAGGAGAGTGCTTCTGTCTGTAAATTTAAATTTGTTAATAAAGCTTCATCAGCTCGAGTTTTCCAAAAGTCACGTGACAAGATACCAGACCTCCCCCCTCCCCCTGGTGACCAAGAGTGGTACTTTGACGGACCCCCCCCCCCCCCCTAAACAGGTCACGTAGTATGGGTATGTTCCCTATAACGCACGCTGTCAGTCTAACCTCAGTACCCGAAGACCGAAGTTAATAGTTGAGACCAAACTGCGAGAACAGCGCTTTCGGGCGTTCAATATATAGTATTCCAATAAGCCGAGCCTGATGGCCGAAGGCCCGAAGCCGAGGCTGAAAGCCGAAATGTTACGAGTGGGTTCTTGTGGATCCATCGATTTTTTATAAAATTTTTGGTGTTATAGTCGAAGCAGAGCTTTGAGTAGAGTCAAAAGCAAGTCGAAACCAACGCATGAAGCCTGTACCTCGTCGCAGTGAAACTCAATTTCGTCATTTTGGTGGTTACGTGAATTCATATTACAACTGACGTTATATTATTTCTGTAACTTTCCAGACTACTCTAGTGCCAAACATTTTATAGTACGTAATAAACACGTCGCGTCACAAATGTCACAATGTAATGCAATGTTTCTCATTAATAATTAAATAGGTGAAAGAAAAAATATTTTAAAGGGAAAATTAACTTCAATTCAAGCAGCTTGCCTAAAAATGGCCGTAGAATTACGTAAACATAAGGATTTGTGTATTTTAGGACTGTAAGTGTATTATCATGTCCTCTTTATAAGTTTTCATAAAGTTTTGCATCCGTAGTTCCGATTACTGGCCTACTACTCCGAAAATCAAAATTCCTGAATTTCGAAGATTTTTCTCTGTCCCTCAAACGAAGGCGTTATTGGAGTGAGAGAGACAAATCCTCGAATTCCTAAGTTCGCGGTAGGGCCGCTGGTTCCAAAATGAATAGTTTACTTTCGAACTTCGAAGGCTCGAACGTTCTCAAAGGTTCTTGAAGGCAGTCAATGCATAGGTGCCGTGTCCATTGGGCAACGAATCCGGCCAAGGAGCACACACAATAGGCTCTCCACAATAGTGGGAAACTCGTACACGCATTCGGATATTTTCGCGTGGCTAGGCCTAAGGCATGGGGTTATAGCGACTCATGGTTACCAAATTAAAAGAAGTATTCCGACTTAACCTCGTAAGGCCCATTTTATTTTTAGGACAAGTGACAAAGAAATATGAATTTTATTTTGTAGGTCCCAAAATTAAAAAAAACAAGTCCTTTTTTAGGACTCTGGGCTATTATTTCACTTGTCCTAAAAATAGAATGGGCCTTACGAGGTTCTAAACGTCTCAATGTTATACTAGTTTCGTCATTTGTATAAGGTACCGTGCCTCCTTCAAATAACAAAGTAGCAGTTTGTAATGAAACTAATGAATGAAAACTTCGGCAAAAATGATGCCACCAGAATTAGGCGGTGGAAACGCTCAGATATTCACCCTAACTTTGTATTACTCAATAATTGCATCGCTTGTTTAAAATGTGTTATTTGTAATTAGGTAATTATCAAATCTAAACCGCTTTCAAAGCAAACTAGACTGTTTAAGGTCAAATGGGTAATTTAACTTTATTTAGAGCATTAAGATGAGTGGTCCGGTCGCTCGAGGCTAAGATGAAGACAACGAAATTTATAATTGAATATCACCCTTACTCATAAACGTCTCCTAACTTAGCAAGCCGATAAGTATATTGTATCCCTTTCGATCTTATAGACATGTTAATGAGACCGAAAGGGACTAATGATATTTAAGTGCTTGCTAAGTTAGGAGTGTTTATGAATGTGTTTATGAGTAAGTTTATGCATAACCCCTTATTCATCAACGCCTGCTAACTTAACAAGCCGCTAATAATTGTTTGCGCTTTTGCTCTTATGGACACATTGTTAAGACCGAAAGGGACAAACAATTATTAGCGGCTTGTTAAGTTAGCAGACGTTTATGAATAAGGGGGTAAGTCTATAATTATGATAATAAGTCTATTAGTACGACTGATGCTAGTGGTCATCGGTATTTTTTGAGAATCGTAGAATTGCTTTTTAAATATTTTCATACATATGTACTTATTTCATTATCACCTCAAAAACTCGTGCACTCTCTTTGCTCAACGCACTCCTGACATCAAAAGCTAAAACAAGCACTAAATTTCGTGAAAAAACGAAATTTATGATATTTTCTACAAATAAATAGTGTTTTTGCTCTCCTGAAAAATCGTGTTCTGTCCGTTACGGCCTTTGAGACTACGGTCGACGATATGTGAACAAAACTAATAAATAAAATAAATTGTCGAGTCGGTTCTGGCCAAGCTAAAGACCAAAGAAGCTATGGCCAGAGAATCAGTGAATCCAGTGGCCAGTGAATCAGTCAGAGAATCGAAAATTGTTCAACTTTGACCCTTTTCCTTCTACTTGATATAGTTCTGGGGCAGGAGATCCCCTGAGTTCAGTCCGCGTCAGGCCCAGACGTGGACCACACGTTAAGGTGTCCACTCAAGTGTGACCTCGCACCTACCGTCACCATAATCGAATATATTACGTATGTACAGTCGACCAATTGGAACCTTCGGAACCATGTCGAAGTGACGCTATAAGGCAAATTGTATGAAATCTCTTACTTGTCACTGTGATATGGTTCTAGAGTGGCCTAGGGTTTGAATTGCTTGAGTGTACAAGGATTGCAAAAAAAATACAGTCACGTTTTTATATATGTATACACTTCTGAACTTATTACTAGAGGAAGAAGCTTCAAATTTGAATACAGTTGTCGTATTACATATTGGCCGTGTGGTGACGGCAGTAAGAATATGTACATTTGTCACCACCCCAACTCCTCCTGTGGGTGTCGTGAAAGACGACTAAGGGATTGAAGTGTCATTGATCATTATTTGATAAAAGAATGATGATGGGCAGCACCGTCATCACAGTGGACACATTACTGCGATCGTCAATCCGCTTGCCCAGCGTGGCAATTATGGGCAGTTACCTCCTAATTTTATTTTATTTTATTCGGAAAACCAACAGCTACAATTACTAAGCAAATAACCACACAAACTTAACATGCAGCGGCAAGACATATAACAGTGAGAAAAGAAAAGTAACTTACTCGTATTGAAAATATCCATAATATCTAATACGCCTAGTTAATAGGAGAGGCCTACGTCCAGTAGTGGACTATCATAAGCTGATGATGATCATGATGATGATGTCAACATATTTATGGAGGCGACCGTATATGCACCGGAAGGCGTAGCATGGGTAGGCCCTCCACAAGGTCGACTGATGACCTGGTGAAGGTCGCAGGAGACCGCTGGATGCGGGTGGCCCAGGACCGGTCATTGTGGCAGTCTTTGCGGGAGACCTATGTTCAGCAGTGTACTGTACGTCTTTCGGCTGATATGATGATGATGATGATGTTGATGACCGTATATAGTTAAGGCTTTAATCAAAACAAAAATCACGATCGCGTCAATTGTGTCTTAAGAAAATTAGCCAAACTAATTATAGTGTATAGTGTTAGTCTGTCCAACAACCTTTGACAGCCTCCGTAGCCTAGTTGATAGTGACCCTGCCTACGTAGCTGGAGGTTCCGAGTTCGAATCCTGGCGAGGGCGTTATTTGTGTATTTATTTATCACAAATATTTGTTCCTTGGTCATGGCTGTCTATGTATTTAAGTATCTATATCTATCTATTATATATATCGTCGCTTGGTACCCACATCACAAGCCTTAATTGAGCTTACCGTGGGACTAGGCCGATTTCTGTAAAATGTCCCAAGATATTTATTTATTTATTGTACCGATACACGAAATTGGACGTCGACTCAGGCAGAAAGGGGAAGACCCTCGCTCCGAGTCGTTTCTGGTGCAAAAGCTCTCTATTGTTATACAACGCGGCAACGCTGCTAGCGTTATGGGCACTTTTGCACCAGGAATGACATGAGGGGTAGGGGGAAACGATTAAAATGTATTTTTATTTTTTATTTATAATTATTATATACTTATGTTGTATTTAGAAGTCCTTCTGAGTTCTCTGTTCGATTTTGTTATTTTATTTATTTATATTTATTTGCAAGAATTGCTAGATATTGTTGGTAAAGGAAAGACTACAGTTTCGAATCGTAGGTCCCTAAGTTCATGTTCAGATAATTTTGAACAGTTTAACTGCTCCGATAATTCTGAAGGTGCCTGCATATCCGTACAGACGCCATCAAATATATCGTAATGCGTTTTCACAAACCGTTGTTGAAATCACCTTGTTATTTAATTTGGTCAAGTTTAGGCTTATTCGACTCAGAATCACGAGCTCATTTGGTTTTGTTAGGAGAAAAAGTAAGTCCCATAATTTTCGTACAGTTTTCATTCTTTTCATTACGCTACCGCCTTTGAAAAAACCTATTATACCTATTATATTGAAAAAAAAACCTATTATACCATAGAAGAATATATGCAGGATCATTTATAAATTAAATTTAGATTATAACATATAAAATTGTCAAACATTGCCATACCCTAGCAGGGTGCCATGTGGTTCTATTTGTTTAGTATATTAACACCTATTGTATGTACATGGTTTGCAATAAACGATTATTATTATTATGGAACATCTATCTATTTTTACTCCTATTAGAATCGAAAGAGCTCGTGATTCTAAGTAGAACAAGCCCAAACTTGTCCAAATTAAATAACAACAGCGGTTTGTGAAAACTATTGAAAACGCCGCGTAGCGTCCGAAGCGTTAAAAAATATCTAAACACGCCTTTATTTCCATAACGATAGAGGCGAGTTCAGATATTTTTGAGCGCTCCGGACGCTACGATACTTCTGATGGCGACTGCATATCCGTACATAGTCCGTTTAGAAAGGAAGACCTCGCTACGGTGAGAAGAGGGCAATTTGAAAGTTGTCCAATACGCATCCAAATCTCACGGTCCTGTAATACTCTTAAGGCGAAGATATTGCAGAAATACTGCAACCATAATATAATATGGACATCTAACGCCAGCTCAAAAATGTCCCCAAAATCAATTGTTCAATTGTGACTAGGCGGGCAGGACATAGAGCTTTTCTTAACACCACGCATATTTCGGCGCAACATCTTTGACAAATGTTTATAGAATATAGCCAATCAAAACTTTGAAGGACCAATCACAACTATTTTTATATGGCGGTTTAAGTAACAATGTTTTTCACCACACTTACCGACAAAAAATAAGTTTTAAGACAACATATTATTAAATGACGTTCTGACATTTCTATTACTCCCTAGGGAATTTCACTTTTCTATTACTCTCGCTATGCATGCAAGCAATGGCACGCTTAGACAGCAAGTGTGATGAAAAATATTTATGATTCATCTCTATTTATTACCTACATAACTTGTAAATTAAAGAAAACAAAACTTAAAAAATATTATATTTATTCTAGGTAAAACGTACCGTAAGTCCCCAGATCTATCTCTAGCTACATTCCCACGCTGAATAGTTATGCCTATTCTTTGGCTTAGAAACAATCCAGCGTTAGGGTCACCAGTTGACTCTATTAATTTCTTTTTAATGGTATTTATGGCCATTTTTAATCGGCTGCCAACTCTCCGCGCTTAACCCCCTTATTTATAAACGTCTGCTAACTTAGCAAGCCGCTAAATATCGTTTGTTTCTTTCAGTCTTATCAATATGTCTGTAAGATAGAAAGGCACGAACAATACTTAGGGGCTTGTGAAGTTAGGAGAAGTTTATGAAAAAGGGGGTAAGTCTAAGTTTTAACATTTGCCCCTGTCAAGTTCTTTTACTAGACTATAGTGCACTCGAATACTCGTATGTCTATTAGGTACCTGATTGGACATTAAGATATTGTATAGAAATAGCTTCAACCTCATCTCTATTCTATTGTGAACACTCGATCGCGCTATACGTATTTATTTTCTTCTTAAAGTTGCTTAGATTTTTTAAAATATATTCCGCCTAACAATCCCTGGCAAAATAAAAAGGAAAAAAAACAAAAAATGTAGGCGCGAAGATATTTTTTTTTCTTTTTATTTACCATTTTTCATACAATTTGTATGGCAGTAAAGGAATGGAATGTTTGAGAAATGTATGTACATATATTGGGATCTACAATGCTTAGTAGAACTAGAAATCATATAAATAAAACCTAAGTTACAAAAAAGGGACAACTTTGAAAAAAAGGCCCTATACACAGTACGGTTTGGGGGTAAGACAGCCAGTGTAATTACTGGCATAGATAGAGGCAATCCATCTAAGTCCTCAGGGTAGGCGACGCATAGGCGATTTTCTGGTCGCTATGTCCATGGGCCCTAGTTCATTTCCAACAGGTGGGCTGAGAGCTCAGTTGTCTACCTTCGTCACATAAAAAAAGTACTCCACGCCTTAAGTGCCGAAACGACGACTCCGGATTTGCTCTTAATTATGTCTGTACAAGTGTACAGAGATGACCTTCGAGGTTACTTCTGCGATTAATAATTTCTATTAAGGTCACTGTATGGTCGGCTCTAATAATATGTATACGATTTTGATCCTTATGCCTTTGACATACGCTCCAAAATGTATACATATTATTAGACGTGACTGTACAAGAAACGAAAAAGGCGCGCGGATTGGAGGTCGTGAGAAAATCCGGCAATTGTAAACAGTCATTTAGGCACTGGTCTCACCGCGAGCTACTAAGCTATGAACTATCGGCTATAAACACGAACAAAAGATACGCACTCCCGCATAAAAAAAGAGACACGGCGATACTCGCTCGGCGGTGATAGCTGGGCTAGTATCGCCGTGTCTCTTTTATTTACACGGGAGAGCGTATCTTTTGTTCATGTTTATAGTCGATAGTTCATAGTTTAGTAGCTCGAGGTGAGACCAGTGCCTTATATTACTGGTGCATGCACAGTACTTTCCTAACTAGTGCGGAAAAGTTAAATTTTTCTTTTTAAGGCACTTGTTATGAAAGAAGTCGTTCGATACACGTGTAAACACTTCTTTTTAACGGGCGCAGGGCGCAAGTACCCCCATCGCCCCCCCCCCTGACTCCGTGCCTGATTGATACCTACCATCATTGATATCTTGCCGCAATGTTCTTTCCCTTAAATGTTTTCTAACGCCTGTGATTGTCTTCAAAGCAATTTCTATAAGACGGCCATTTTTCGAGAATGTCCCTTACGAAATGCCTTTGTTTTATTATGGTAGATACTAGAATTCAATCTGTAAGACACTTAAACTTAGGTGCAAAAGTGTCCCAATGTTACTATCTCGATTAAATGTAAATAATTAGATTATAGGTACTTAAAATATTTCTGAAATACTTATTGTGCTATTGTTCATGATTTCATTATCTTCCAAACAGATTGACAAATTATTTACATATAATACAGATTCTCGTACATATTTAGACATTAAACAATCAAAATTTCACCCTTTTTATTTTTCGCCTCTTATGAAAAGTCAATGTTTTACAGTTGCGGTCAAACTTTACATAATTTTACCTTTAACTCGTTGCATTTTTGATATGTTATTTAGACACCATTGGGCAGTAGTATCAAACCACATTTTACAAGCAAAAAAAGTTGTGCTAGCTGCGTAGTACGTGAAAAATTACGAAATTTACGGTAATTTTTTAGTTTGTGATTTTTATTCAAAAAACTTACGTTTTTTGACATTATGTGTTAAAAAGCGTTTAATAAATTTCCAACAAGTAACACTAACATGCATTACCGTAGGTCTCATAGTTTCAGAGATTCGAGACTTTAAAGTACTCTTTTTCGTAAACTAGATAAAATTTTGAGTTTAACTAACGTTTTCGTTTTAATATCGCTTCACCTAATTATGCTATGAAATCATGCAATATTCTTTCATTTAAGGGTAAAATTAGGTCAGTAAACTTTGTATTTGAAAATAAAAAAGTGAAGTTTTTCATGTAAATCGCAAGTCGTATTACAAAGCTGCAATTATGGTAGGTGGCTAAATACGAATACTTTTTTTGCGTAATACCGTTGGAATAAACGTGTCGTTTTTTAATTTTATTAGGTAGTACGGAAACTTATCTTGCGGGTTATTTAAAAAAGAGATTTAGATATTAAACAATTATTAAGAATTAAAGTATCACTTTTTCACTCATTTTCGCTTTAGTACTGACAATATACCAGTTTGCAAACTTGTCAACATTTGAGGAAAAATGACACTTTAGCAGTAAATTATAAGAATATTTCATATTATATCAGCTATTTCATCGAGTAAATGAAACAAACGATTTTTGTAATTATATAGGTAAATAATATTTTCTTCGGTTACCGCGAGGATAAGACATGAAATAAAACTATGAAAACGGATAAACTTGCGTATATTAACTAACTTTAACTCCGCTTTAACTTCATTCCGACGTTTCGAACACTTTACAGGGTTTGTGGTCTGCAGATGACTTCATTCCGAGGTTTCGAACCCTGTAAAGTGTGTACGCGAGTTTATCCGTTTTCATAGTTTTATTTCATATATAGGTAAATTTAAAATCACTGTAAATGACGTGCTTACCTACTACCTAAGAAAGTTTCTTCTCGCAGTTTAAAAATGACATTATTCTCAAAATTTATTCCCGATGATGAAGTAAAACTACTATTGGAGGAATTTGATGAGTTCAAGTATGCCCGTAAATGGGTAGCAGCAGGTGTACAAAAGAGAAAAAAAGCTGATACAGAATGATCAAATGACAATTATAAATATTAACAACTTAATAGTTTCATCAAGTTAAACAATCTATATATTCTGTCTATTTTGTTATTTGATTTACAATGACCACAGCCAGAGCGCGGAATATAATATTAGGGATCATCAATCATCATCCACCGTGCCCAGTTGGTACACTTTGATCTTGAACGGCGGGAGCTCAACCAAGCGGGACTTCGCGTGAAGGTTCGCCATCACCTTGTAATAATACTCAAAGTCCACGTTCCATTTAGCGACTTTGTGATGAAGAACCAACGGAGCCGTAATCGCAGGATTATTTCCCCACTTACCCTTCTTCTGTCTTATATTCAACAACTCAAAAACTCTAAGGGATTTCTTGAACAAAATTCTGAGCTTCTTACAAATGTATCCAATCCTAAAGTTTATCGATGTTCTGTCTAGAAACCGATGCCTTTCGAATGTTGTCATATAATGCCTGGCCATATATACCAACTGCAACATGCAGTCTAATATTTTAGTTTTGAATTGGGCTCGTATCGCTCTAGCATATTTTTCATAATCTGGTCTTCTTGGATTGAACTTCATAACTCGCCTGTCTGACATTAATTGTATAATGTCATCTATATTGCCTTCGAATTTTCCAACTTCGTCTTCATTCATTTTATGATTATCGATAACTGCTTCTCTAGTTATATTATTTTTTTTATTATTTCTCTCTGGTTTTATTTGTACAGTGTCCTCTAAATTGCCTCTAATGGATCTCCGAAATGACGCTTCGTTAATTTTATACTGATCGATGTCTACGACTGATCTTACTTCTTCTACTACGCGTGGGATATATTGTATGTTCAGTAATTGTGGAAAAGAAACAACGTCTTGAATTCTAGGGTATTTTTTTTTCGCTTCAGCTATTGAGTAGTACGCGTCTAAAACAGAAGCGACAAAAAATCTACGGTGTCTGTTTCGCATGCCGATAAATTCACGGTTAGATATAGTACATCATAGAGATAGAGGCTTGGAAACGAACGGTAATAAATTTGAGTGTGAAAAAAAATAGTGTGTCTTTATGAGGTGCACAACAAATAATTAACGAAAGTACCTACACTAAATTTTATCGCCGAAAAATTTTAAATCATGGGTGATGGATGAAAAACAGTCACAATCCATTTACCTCGTAATAATAAATGTCGCATACATGACATTTTCCTTAAATTTTCGTTGTGCACACAGACTGTATATTGCAAAATAGTGTAGGTACACAATTCGAAAAATATTGAAGTGTCACAGGACTCATGATAAAGGTTCCCGGTGATCCTCTCCTTCTATATCTACTTGTCCTGCATTCCTGTATCTATGCTTAGCCAAGTTGCCAATCGCTAACGCTTAGTAGCGTATCGTAGTTTTCCCTCTCTGTCACTCTTTCGTATTAGTGCGACAAAGACAGTTAGCAGTTTTTCGTTTACGATTGACGATTAAGCGTTAGCGATTGGCAACTTGTCTAAGCATCCTGCAACTCTTAATTTCGCGGTCTCTACAGGGTGACCTCAGGGACGTGATCAGTTTTACATTTTTTGAACTCCTTTAACATCTAGCAACTGAATGCCTAGAGTCTCGTTAAAAACAGACAACTTTTTTAAAGATATTTGTTTTCTTTTTTGTCATTAATTTTTTATTGGTGGTTTCAGGATGTTACAACGGCTGATTGACATTTTCAAATAAATGAATTAGTACATTAGTATAGAGGCCGTTACGGATAGGTCTGACGCGGGCAACCTCATATTTCCGGCCGAGGTATAGTGCTTTTCTCAAACATTTAATGAAATAAACAACAAAAACATCAAAGTTAATTTTTTTTATATGTTTAGTATTGCATAGTGGCCGAATATCATGATGCCTGTGCCACAAATTTATGTGAAATAGAATCAAATAAGAGCACTTTTGCCGGCCTAGGCCTTCAAAATTTGTATTAAATTCCATTAACGACTTCTTGTCCTAGTCGCACTTGAAACGTCCTACTTCGCAGCCTATGCTGCCATGCTAACTAAAAATGACGCATCTCCCATAGAACGACTATGAGAGATGCGTCTTTCTGACTTAGCACGGCATAAGGAACATAACAATATTTAATTACATGTTTGAGAAAATTCTATTCCCCCTTTGATGGGCCGTTCTTCGAGCGTTTCAATCGCTGTGACTTCGATGGCAGCCTTATCACACAAACCCATGTATGATTTTTGGATATCTAGGTAGGTGTAGTTGACAACTATCAAGATATTCTAAAAAAATATGAGATACCCAATGTTGCCACTGAAGTCACGGCGGCGGTTGAAACGCTGAAAGAAATGCCCAGGAGATACTATAATATTTATAAGTGGAGCTAAAAAATATAACACTGATCACTTCATATTCATAAGGACATGTGAATTGAGTAGCAAGAAGAATACATTTGTCACCACCCCAACTCTTCACGCGGGTATCGTAAGAGCCGACTAAGGGGAAGTGTCGCTGATCATTCTTTGACATAAGATTCATGATGGGCATAGTACCCATCAATCTTATATACAGGGCGGAAAGGGACGACACTGCTTCCCGCTACCGACCGAGTCTACCAACCATTACGATGAACTTTCAGTATAGAACCAACATAGAAATATATTTAGAAAAAATTTAACCCCTCATAAGTGAGTGATTAGTTAGAGTTCAATAGTATGGAAAACTCAATTTTCCATGTACGTTTTCAACGTTGGTCCCATACTGAAAGTTCATCATATTGATTGGTAGACTCGGTCGGTAGCGGTAAGGAACGTCGTCCCTTTCCACCCTGTATATGGGCAGCATCATGAAGTCATCATAGTGGGCATATTACTGCGATCGCCGATCTGCTTCCCCAGCGTGGCGACTACGGACATTTACCTCCTAATGCGTCTGTCTGTCTGTAGGTACACGCATAGTTAATAGGAGAAGCCTACGTCCAGCTGTGGACTGAGATAAGCTGATGATGTGTTCGTACAATTTACTATTAACTATATTTCATTATCATATCCTATTTATTTAAGGGTAGTACTTACACATTATAAGAAAAATATTAATGAAACGCCTGAACTCAAACATTTTCAGTTATATCGGATTCAATATCATAATTATAAGCACCGAATCTTATTTTGCATGAAAATGTAATAGTTCTTAAATTAATCTGAATTGTATACACGCGAAGAAACATAAAGTTTCATTTTAATTACGATAAGATTTATTACCATAAATATACCTACAGGGTGAAATTTGTGTTGTGGCGTAAGAGAGAACAACTAAAAAGGTGCATTCAGACCAAGAGAACATTCGCTATTCTAACTTCCCACTCTACGAAATTCGATCGTTACACAAAACGTGATTGGTTGATTTCGTAGAGCGGGGGATAGAACAGCGAATGCTCTTTTGGTCTAAATGCATCTTGACTGTAGAAACAACCAAGAAACCGCGAAAATAACCCTATATTTATGAGTTATTTGCAGACATCGTACGATTTCCAGCATTTTTGGTGCAGTGTAGTTCAATTAAGGGATGTGAAACTGTTAAGTAAGTTATTCGAAAGGAGATAGCGAGTTAAGGTTCATCTTTGTGTTACAGCGTGTTATGACATGTTACAGCTAAAAATTGACCCCTGGATTCCTTTAACTCAACTACATTTCATCAAAAACCCTAGAAGTTTAGTTAAAGGAATCCAAGGGTCAGTATAAGTTGAAACAAGTAATAACACGTTGTGAAACAATAACGAACCTTAATTCACTATCTCCTTATAAATAACTTACACCAACTTTTTGGACTACATTGCACCAAAAATGCTGGAAATCGAAAAATGAAATAATCTCTGGTTATTTGATACTTAACTATCAATTAAGGCTCAATGAACTCCTAATTAGGAGTTTATTTTCGCTATTTCTTGGTTGTCTCCATATTGAAAATTGCTCCACGTGACCATCCCTACGAGTAGTTTCCTCACTGCTGTTCTACCACCCAGATGTCACGCTGTATAAATTATTTCAAAATGTCTTCCTTCGTACTAATGAAAATAAAATACCGGGATTTATAATATAATACGATCGTTCTGAGTATAATAGGTAATATCCGTTCATTTACTTACCACAATTATATCGATTTCACCTATAAGTCGGTACAGTCAACGTAAGGTGCTTAGACAAGTTGCCAATGGCTAACGCTTGATCGTCAATCGTAAACGAAAGGCAGCTAACTTACTGTCGCACTAATATGAAAGAGTGACAGAGAGAAAAAACTACGATACGCTACTAAGCGTTAGCGATTGGCAACTTGGCTAAGCATCTAGATATAGATGCGCGCAAAGTGCCAAATATATGTATACACAACCTATTGCTATTGCTCTAGGGTATTGTATACCTACATATTTTTAGGACGTGCATCTATAATATATATTTTTCCTTAACTGTACGTAATTACCTAACACTTATTAGCTTCCGTATCGCGTGGCGTCAGACTATGCATCAATATTTTACATAAGAAATATAATGGTTAATCAGTTTTATAATCATATAGGTGTATAGTTTTATAATAACCTGAAACAGAATACATAATATTCAATTAATGCTTTAACCAGTTTAACCCTTTGAACGCTAGGAACCACTAAAGTGGTCATGTGTTCTCATGCCTACCACGCCAGCAGCCACTAAATTGGTCATCGAGTATGCTGTCAAAGTAACTGTCTTATTGACAGATAAGGTTTTTTTTCGTTGTGTGTTAGTAGATATTCTGGAGTGTATATCACATTTTTATTCGAGAGGGAAGGCGTTTAAAAGGTTAATTAATCAGATACATTTGTATCAAGTAATAATTCTAATTGTAAATAGTACAGTACAGAAAATATTTCAAATAATGCTTCATGTAACATCCATGTACATTCTTTACAATTTCAAATTACCATGCTGTGTGACGAGATAGCTTAGTCTTAAATTATTATAATCAGGGCCCGTAATTTTCATGCCGATGACATCAATTTGACGTCACGCTCCATTTAGGGTGATCCCAAATAGTTTTATTGTTAATCGTTAGTCGTCAATCATTTTAATCATGTACAAATGACTTCAAAAGTAGTATATTTACTCGTGAAATAAATAATACCTACTTGATACGTGCTTTACGTTAAAGAGTAATTCTGTTTTCTTCGTAATTATTGAAATGTGTTAACAATATAATTTAATAAAATGTATCTATAAAAACAAATCAAATAGTTTTATTTATGTTTCACGTATCAAGTAGGTATTTATTTATTTCACGTGTAAATATACTACTTTTGAAGTTATTTGTACATGATTAAAATGATTGACGACTAATGAAAAATAATTAATATTTGTGATCACCCTAAATGGAGCGTGACGTCATATTGATGTCATCGGCATGAAAGTTACGGGCCCTGATTATGATTATAATATTTGTCAGCCTCCGTAGCCTAGTTGGTTGACCCTGCCTACGAAGCTGGAGGTTCCGGGTTCGAATTCCGGCTAGGGCATTCTTTGTGTATTTATTTATCACAAATGTTTGTTCCTCGGTCATGGCTGTCTATGTATTTAAGTATCTATATGTATCTATCTATTATATATATCGTCGCCTGGTACCCACATTACAAGCCTTAATTGAGCTTACCGTGGGACTAGGTCGATTTGTGTAAGATGTCCCAAGATATTTATTTATTTATTAATTATTTATAACAGTTTAAAAAACTAAAAAAACACGCATTTTCGTATTACTGATAGCAAACCCTTTCATTTGATACCCATGTCGTGTGAGTACATAAGGGTGGATTTCTAACAGCTTAGTGCACCCTCTTTGGCAGGCTGCCATATTGGATTTGTAATGTTTGACGTTTTTTAGTTAGTCATGTATTGTCATAAGAACTCAGAGCGTGCACAAAATTTCATCATAATCAAAGACCGGGAATTGAGTCAAATTATTTAAGATCCAAGATTTTCTTACACATAATACTGCGACCATATATAACATGGACGTCTAACGCTAGGTCAAAAATGCCCCCAAAAACAATTGTTCAATTGTGCCAAGATGGGCAGGACATAGCGCTTTTCTTAACACCGCGCATATGTCGGCGCAACATCTTTGACAAATGTTTATAGAATATAGCCAATCAAAACTTTGATGGACCAATCACAACTATTTTTAAATGGCGGTTTAAATTTTTATAGGTTGATATTGAAATGAATTACCGTGATGCATTGAACAGGGGATGACACTTGTCAACTAAAATTCAGGACCGTTTTTGAAAGGCGATGTAGTATGGCGTGCGGCTTCCATGTTTTATTTGTTCGTAGACATAATAGTTACAAAACTTACAAGTGAAGTTAATAAAAGCGTGTTAAAATTCAATTATTCACTGTAACACTCTAAGTACCTCTGAATAAATGACTTATGGCTCCTAGTAACGTAGAGTCGTCAGCAGATATATCGAATAGGCCATGATGCTTAAAAATATCTGAACGTCCATTCTAACGCCATGACAATAGAGGCCAGATGCTTAGCCAAGTTGCTAATCGTTAACGCTTAGTAGCGTAGCGTAGTTTTCCCTCTGTGTCACTCTTTCTTATAAGTGCGACAAAGACAGTTTGCTGCCTTTCGTTTACGATTGACGATTGAGGCATTGGACTTACCGCGAGCTTCTAAGGCACTGGTCTCACCGCGAGCTACTAAGCTAAGCTATCGGCTATAAACACGAATAAAAATACGCACTCCCGTATAAATAAAAGATTCGAGACACGGCGATACTCGCCCGGCGGTGATAGCTGGGCGAGTATAGCCGTGTCTCTGCCGTGGGAGTGCGTATCTTTTGTTCGTGTTTATAGCTTAGTAGCTCGCGGTGAGACCAGCGCCTAACCGTTAGCGCTTGGCAACTTGTCTAAGTAGGTACCCTTTTTAGATGTCTTTGAGCAGCGTGGCCGCTCCTGTATATCTGATGGCGACTGTACATGTACATACCAGCAGAGGTCCGTTCCACGCGTTAATTAAAATACCTCTACACTTAGCAACGACGTTAAGCAGGTAAATTCATAATATATTCACGAGTCCTTTAACTTGTCCCAAAAACTTCATAAATTCGTATCATACCCCAAGCGACTTTCGCCCTAAACGTGCTGTAATAAAGGTGATATTCGGTCGGGGTGATGGTCACTTTTACTTTTGTTGGGGAACGATGAACTTGCGGAAAATAAACCAGTCTCTGGCCTTGACGGCAGATGCGACAGCGAATGGCATTCGGAGCACTCAAATTGATCTAAATTTTAAAGTTTTTTAAATATTTAGATGGTATTTTTACATGGGAGTGTGTATCTTTTGTTCGTGTTTGTACCCCATTTCAGTTCATAGCTTAGTAGCTCGCGGTGAGACCGGTGCCATAGGCGAGGTGAGTGGAATATTGATTATCTGATATATCAGACTACGGCAGTCAAAGGGTTGACGCTAGGCTCAATGTACGGTCGCCATCAGAAATACCGGAGCGGCCAGGGTGTTGGTATCAGATTTGTCCTTGAAAAAAAATGAAAAAAGTTTATTGAAGTAAAATAGATACATAGGGCGTCGATAAATATGCATGCATGTGTGTTTGTATTAGGGATGTAACGGAGTTCTGCTTCCTCTTCTGTTTTACTTCCGTTTTGTTTTACACATCCGCTTCTGTTCTGGTTCTGCTATTTTTAAAACAGAAGTCGTAGCGGATGTCGGAGCCTAGCGCGACGGTGGGACATGAACAGCGTACAATCAACAACACACCTGTGAACACAGGCAAAGTGCCAAAAATATGTAAACAGAACTTTATTGCCTGGACATAAAGGTGTGTATACATATATCTGGCACTTTGTCTGTATCCACAGCTGTGGTTGTCGATTGTACATCCAAAACCAACAGGTTTATAGGTCAAAATTATTTTCCCTGTCTTGTTTCCTACCACTCTGTCACGATTTTAGTTGCCGTCTCGACTCAATATATAAAAAAAATCCGGTGCACTTGTATTTCTTTTTCACGCTAGATTTTAATCCATAGGTACACCAAAAATTGGAAACAAAACATCGTCTCATACAAAAATCACAACTGTGTCACGTTTTTTCATCATCATCATCATCATCATCATATCAGCCGAAAGACGTCCACTGCTGAACATAGGCCTCTCCCAAAGATTGCCACAATGACCGGTCCTGCGCCACCCGCAACCAGCGGATTCCTGCGACCTTCACCAGGTCATCAGTCCACCTTGTGGGGGGCCTACCCACGCTACGCCTTCTGGTACGTGGCCGCCACTCAAGAACCTTCCCGCCCCAACGGCCATCGGTTCTATGCGCAATGTGCCCCAGTTTAGCGATTCGTTTTTTAGGGACACAAAATAAAACAACTAAAAGAATTTCGACCCATATATACCTGGCACTCGCTCATTTCTCCGTTTCCCATCTCTACCTACCCTTAACATCTCGTCTACTTAACTCTTACTCGAGTTCCGCTTCTGGTTCTGGTTCTGGTTCCGTTTTTGGTTCCGCTTCCGTTAAACAAAATTCAAAACTTCTGCTTCTGCTTCCGCTTCCGTTAAAACACATCCGTTACATCCCTAGTGTGTATACTGCTACAATATTATCATTGTGCCTTTGTGAGCAAGATCTGTCAAAATTATGCCCATAGTGCTGTCAAATTGGGATCGCTTCGTAAATTTCGGAAAGTGTTAAAGATGGGCTTAAACTGGATAAGAGGCTGATTACAAGCGCAGTTTCATCGGGGTTCCGTCGCCGAAAGGTTTTAGAGTGCCCTTCGATTGCGCGCATTACCGCTTTAACGTATGTACGTATGTATTCGTACCATGAGTTGGAAAGTAAAGGATACGTTAGGTTTGGGTCAAAATTCTTATCGTTGTCTTGTTTCATACCACTCTGTCACGCTTTTAGTTGCTCAGTATATTAAAAAAACGGTGCATTCTTATTTCTTTTTCACACTAGATTTTAATCCATACATCAGAAAACAAAACATCATCTCATTCAAAAATCACCACTGCGTCACGTTTTTTAGGGACACAAAATAAGACAACGAAATAGTTATTTGTTATACAAGGGTGCAAAGTTGTATTTTACCCGCGAGTATGAAATTGAAACACGAGCAAGCGAAAGGATTCTATAGTTGAACCACGAGCGAAGCGAGTGGTTCTAAAATAGAATCCTGAGCAGCGAGTGTTTTAACATACGAGAAGTAAAATACATTTGCACCCGTGTGTAACACAAAACTTTTCCCCTCACTATAGCGAGGAAACTCAAAAAAGGTAATTTATTTGTTCACATTACAATCATCATCGGGTTAGTGATAATAATTTTCCAAATGCATCATGTATTTAATGCAAGATTTTGTCGCAGTAAACTTACCACGAAAAAGTAAACGCAGCACGATTTTAACACATTCCTGTAGTTGCACACCAACGCCAATGCATTATTAAATCATTCTCATTCATTATTTTTACAAAATTATAACAGAACACCCTGAAAGTTGTTCAGTTTACTATTTTTATGCGTGTTCGAGTCGGTAAATAAAGATTATAACCTATAATATTCTTTGACAATGTTGACGTTGACATTTTCTGCGTTTTGTGATTGCATCTAGTCATCTTATCATCATTCACTAAAACAATTGTTACTTATGGAATTTTAGGATTTATATGTTAATATCATCATATTATATAAAGGTTTGTATTTTACACTAAA
The DNA here is from genome assembly GCA_025490895.1 of Thaumatotibia leucotreta. Classification (NCBI taxonomy): domain Eukaryota; kingdom Metazoa; phylum Arthropoda; class Insecta; order Lepidoptera; family Tortricidae; genus Thaumatotibia; species Thaumatotibia leucotreta. Next base: position 8,589 of record JALPQI010013594.1, on the reverse strand, counting down.
TTCTCAAACAAATTATTTAATTATCATTGATTATGGAACAATTTCCATGAGCATTTTACGTTTTGTTATTCCAAAACCAAGATCATTACTTTGCCACACAAGTGAATAATATGCGTTTTTACACGTTCGTATTAAAGGATAAACGAGCACTTTACGAGCTAGTGAGGGGAAATAGTTATTTATTATACAAGGGGGCAAAGTTGTTGTTTAACTGTCGTGCCAATATTGAGACCTGAGCTAGCGAAAGATTCCAAAATTGAGCCACGAGCGTAGCGAGTGGTTCAAAAACTGGAATCTTGAGCATTGCGAAGGTCTCAAGGCACGAGAGTTGAACAAACTTTGCCGCCAAGTGTAATACAACTTTTTTCCCCTCACTATCGCGAGGAAATATGATTACAAATCTCATCCAAATGTAAATTAACTTAAAGAAACTATTTAAAACTCAATGTCGAAACGTATCGTAGAATAGAGTTACTTATGGAAGTTAAATATTGCCAATGGCTTACAAAGTCACATGAGAAAAGACCAATTTAACATGTGAGCTTCGATTGCGCATGTTTACTACGGTCATACAGATCCACTTATACTAGGCAGTAGGGGGCTATAGGAATTAGAGAAATGTCAAATTACTTTATTCACAAGTGTGTAAAAAGCGTTTTTACCCGCTCGTATTAAAGGATAAACGAGCGCTTTACGAGCTAGTGAGGGGAAAAGAATTTTGACCCGTTTAACTCGATACGTAATGCGTTCTATCGCGCTCGCATTGACGTATTGGAGTACGCGCGATGGCCTGCTTTACATATCGAGTTAAACCTAACGTAACCAATACTTGAAAATTCATGGTACGGCTTCAGTGTGAGCGTGATAGACTGTTTTACGTATCGAGTAAAGGCTAATATGTAATAGTGGATTAGACAAGACAAGGGATAAAAATGGTTTATTTACGGCGTGGGCGTATATTGAATCCTGAATGGAGCGACGGATTCCACAATTGGATCCCGACCGTAGGGAGGGATTCTAAAGTGGAACCCTGAGCGTAATGAAGGATTCAAGCGTTAACGCCCAAGACGAAATAATTTTGATATCGTGTGACACATACTGCTTTTCACACCACCTATGAGAAAAATAAAAGATATATCATATATTTAATATTTATGCAAATACTTAATCGATTCTGAAGCATTTTTATCAATTATGAACGTATTGTTTATTTTCAACAAAAATAATTTTGACCCATAAGAACTCAGAGCGTGCACAAAGTTTTATCCTAAATATTCGAAGACCGGGAAGGGGGTCATGGGGGACCGGTAAGATCCAAGATTTTCGTACATACATAGTTACAAAACTTACAAGTGAAGCTAATAAAAGCGTGTTAAAATTCAATTATTCACTGTAACATCAATAGCTGAATAAATGACTTATGGCTCCTAGCTACTGACATATTTCAGTGTCATTTTTTAGGCTGGCAATAGAAAGTCCTTAAACAGAAAAGTGCCACTTTGATCCTTCCTAGCAGGGAAGAAAAGACCCGTATTCGAATAGGTGGTGTGAAAACGTTATTTACGAGTACATACAAAACATACAAACTCATGGTACGGCCACTGAAGCTAAATATCTGGATGATTTTTTTAATTTCCTTTAAATTTAAGGGAAGCTTATTTAGGTCAAATATAATTTATTTATATGAGAAACTAGTGTCTTATCTCTTATTGAAATAACATTTCATATTAGCTGATTATTTCAGCGGCCTGGAGCCCTAGCCAAGATACCATTTTGCAATCGTAAACGATAAGCGATATGTCACGTGACCATAATCATGTATGGGAATGGTCTTGTGACTTCGTTCGAATTAGTCATTCTCATACATTTATTACTTATCGCTTATCGTGTTCGATTACAGAATGGCATTTGGCTAGGCCTGCAGGGTGCTCAGACAAGTTGCCAATCGATAACGCTTAATCGTCAATCGTAAACGAAAGGCAGCTAACTGTCTTTGTCGCACTAATATGAAAGAGTAACAGAGAGAGAAAACTACAATAGGCTACTAAGCGTTTGCGCTTGGCAATTTGGCTAGGCCTGCAGGCCAGTCGAACGTACAGTCGCCATCAGATACTGCGAAACGTGACGGTGCTCAAAAATGTATGGACTTGCACATTAACTCTGAGGTATTAATATTTTCATTAATTTTTTTTGTCGTTATTTCTCTGTTGTGCCATTTTATCAAAGTTGTCACCCCACTTTTTTAGGATTTGGATATTTTAATACGATTTCCATACTGATGATACTGCTGAAATGGATAATAGTCGTTCGTAAATCGTTTTTTATTTTCATTATAAACCTGCCACCATTATAACATGGACGTCTAACGCCAGCTCAAAAAAGCCCCCAAAAGTAATTGTTCAATTGTGCCAAGATTGGCATGACATAGGGCTTTTCTTAACACCGCGCATATTTCGGCGCAACATCTTTGACAAATGTTTATAGAATATAGCCAATCAAAACTTTGATGGACCAATCACAACTATTTGTAAATGGCGGTTTAAGTTTTAATAGGTGGACATGGAAATTCAATACCGTGATGCATTGAAGAGGGGGTGACATTTGTCAGCTAAAATTCAGGACAGTTTTTGAAAGGCAATTTAGTATGACGTGCGGCTTCCGTGTTTTATTTGTTCTAGGGTTAAACAAAAACATAAGTTACAAAAGCGCTTTTCCCGGTTAACCTTTGTGTATTACCGTGTTAACAAAACGGATTTCTGACCGAGAACTTTCCATTTATTCCGCATTGTTTTAGTTGCACTGCTTCGTTTGTGTTTCATTTGCCGCGCAAATACTGAGAAACAATGCAATGGTATTCGAAGTTTGAATTGGATTGAGTTGTTTACTGTGTCTTTGTCTATACCTATAGGATGTTTCCTGAGTCACTAATAATCTCTAACACACCGTATTATATACTTAAGTCATATTAAACAACTATTAGTATGGGAGATATAGATACACTAAAAAAGGGAAATACATATTTCTATGAAAAATGTCGAGATCTCGTAACCAATTTACAACAAACCTAAAAAGTTGCATTATTTCATAATCACACACTTTTAGAACACAATCTAGGTATTACCGCCAACATAAAAGCTTAAACCTTGGGTGTACATAATTTTTTTATTACAATTTAGATATTTATCAGTATTAATGTAAAACTATGTGTATCTGCGAACGTGTTTCATAAAGGTGCATTCAAACCAAAAGAGCATTCGCTATTCAAACCCCCCACTCTACGAAATTCGATCGTTACACAAAACGTGATTGGTTGATTTCGTAGAACGGGGGATAGAACCGCGAATGCTCTTTTGGTTTGAACGCACCTTAATATGTCTCAAAAAAGTGTACTCATGGAAACTGGCAAGTACTATTTCTATGTATGCCCATTTATCATCCTAGTCATCAAAAATGGGTATACTGGGGAGCATGCGGTGAAAACGTTACGGATACGATGCCGCACTGCGATGCCGTGCCGTCACCGTCTTTTGAGCATTGGCGGGACCTTTAGGGATTATTTTAATTCTTCTATCAGACAACGAGCATTTTGAACAGTAGGTAACAACCCAAATGTTTGGCTTCAAAGGAATGCTAGTTGCTTTAAGGTTCGCTACGGTTAACAGGATAAAATTTAACAATCGGCTAGAGTTAGACTAAACTAAACATTTAGAATATATTATATTTTTCAACTAACTGAATAGAAACGTTTCGAGTACTAAAACATACTAAATATGGCTTAATCAGGAAACACATATCAAATTTAAAGCGCTCAGTACGAGGGTTGAAAATGGAACGTCCGCTTTCCCGCTTAATGCACTTCGAAAACGAAAAGGAAAATGGCCGTTGAATTAAAAATGTGAGACGCGTACAGTCGATGAGCATGACAATTCATTCAAATGAACGCAAAGTTCAATGCACACGACAAAGACACACCTGCTGAATTGAGGAGTTGGGTAATTAGTGTACCATCTTGGGGACAGCCAGGTGTGTTGTTTAGTCGGTTAGCACTAGCGAAACAAGAGTGGTGACTGGCATTCACTTCACCTGCGCTGGCGTCAGTATCACTCGGTGAACAGACCCTGACGATTCCTTTCAGCCGCGTTTAAAAATCGAACGGTATTTTTGTGAACTGCAGTCAACGTGAGTTTTTTTTTAATTCTCTTGCTTCCTGCGAGTGTTTGGCGCATGTTTTTCGGCTTGTTAATTTAAGAATGTTTAATATGTAATGGAAACTTGATTTTAATATGCGGTTTTATTTGTAATTATAATAGCATCATAAACTTTTACTTTGATGTCTTCTCTGAGTGACAGCCTGTACAGGTTAACTTATTTCAACTTGAAATTCCTTATTTAACTTTACCTTTTGTGAGGCAGATATTAGATGCTTAGTAATTACGGACGTTTTGATTTAATTACTCAAAGACTTTCTTGTTCGGATGGGAGCTGAGATTAAAATGTAATATACTTTTTAAGTGTTGTCTTTTCTGAAAAAGAATAACAATTTTTTATTGTAATTCAATCGCAAAGCGAATTTTTAATATCATGTAGCTTGTTTTGAAGCAAAACACGAACACAGAGGTCTATGTAACTAGATATTTTCATTACGCAAAAGCTGAACTGCAGAAAATAAATATTCTGTGTAAGAACTGAATGCACATTGTGGTATAGTAGATACTTTTTCATTAAAAAGAACAAGGCACGAGAAAACCAAAAGCATCATAAAATAAACTATTAATAAATATAATGAACGGTACAATGTTGGCTTAAATCTGTACAGAATTAATAACGATCGTTGTTAAAATGTACTACTATCAATCGGTTAAAATACAGGGTGTCCTCGGAGAGGTGATAAGTTTTTTTTTAACTCAGCTAACAACTAGAAACTGAAAGTTCCGGGTCTCGGGAAAAACAGGCAGATTTTTCCCTTGTTCCCCGTCCATTACCAAGTTACATAACCAGCACTGGGAGAGGACAAATTGTTCCTACTACAAAACCGGGTTATGTAGTAGGAATTTTGTTTCCTTGAACAAAACCAACGCCATGTGCCGGTAATGTAATAGGAAAGAAAATTCCTAATACAGTACCCGGTCGGTATTGGAGTAGGAATATGAGTGCCTCGCACATAACCATCATCAAAATGATGAACAAGTAGGTTTTATAGCAGGACCTTAGCAATCTCGTTACAAAATCAACTTTTAAGCCAACTGTTAGGGAGGAAATATTAAGATTTAGTTTAGTCCTGATTTCTGTCTGATAGATTTCTGTATACATTTTATACATGAACAGACTTATAATCAGATTCTTCAATCTACATTAATAACATTGTATACTATTTGATATAGTAATACTTTTTCGTTAATCCTTAACTTAATTTAAATAGTTCGTAGAATTAAAAAAGCCAGTGCAACATAATATTTTAGGTAGTTTAAGCTTTGCTAGGTAGTTGGAATTTGCCTCCTCTCACTACACTCTATTCTAATCGCCTTACTCATCAAATATCCTCTTAACTTAGCAAACCGCTTAGTATTGATGGCCCCTTTTGGTTTTATTAATATGTCTATAAGAGTGAAAGGGACAAACAAAACCATTTAAGTTAAGTTAAGGATTAATAAAAAAATATTACTATATCAAATAGTATATGGAATTAATGTAGATTGAAGAAATTGATTAGAAGTCTTTGTTCATGTATAAAATTTATACAGAAATCTATCAGACAGAAATCAGGACTAAACTAAATCTTCATATATCCTCCCTAACAGTTGGCTTAAAAGTTGGTTTTGTAACGAGATTGCTAAGGTCCTGCTAGAAAACCTGCTTGTTCATCATTTTGATGATGGTTATGTGCGAGGCACTCATATTCCTACTCCAATACCGACCGGGTACTGTATTAGGAATTTTCTTTCCTATTACATTACCGGCACATGGCGTTGGTTTTGTTCAAGGAAAGAAAATTCCTACTACATAACCCGATTTTGTAGTAGGAATCATTTGACCTCTCCCAGTGCTGGTTATGTAACTTGGTAATGGATGGGGAACAAGGGAAATTTTTTAAACTTTTTTTTTTATATTCTTAACGGAGTTTTCAGGGTGTTAAAACGGCTTATCGAGATTTTTTAATTAGTAAATTATATGTCCTCTTTGAATCTAGATTGTGTTTATTATAAATTTGATCATATATCGTAAATAAAAATGTGTTATAATATACAATATACCTACATGTTTTTAATACATTTTTGATATGTAAGATGTATTTTTATCTAGATATTTAATATTAGATTTTAGTTTTATTATTATTGTTTACTTACTCGTTAAATAAAATAAAAAATTAAATCTACTTAGTTGTAATATGTCACATATCTCAAGAATGCTTTTTAGACCTAATATTGAGGTCCTTCAAAAATTAAATAAATTACGAAAAAGTAATTTTAAAAAATTGACTGTTCTTAACGAGACCCGGGGCATTCAGTTACTAGTTGTTAGCGGAGTTAAAAAATGGAAAACTGATCACGTTTTCGAGGACGTCCTGTATAGGTACAAACATAACTCTTAGGAATTAATTAACATTTGGAAGGATCTTTAAATTTTAATAGTAGATGGTAGACATTATGAATATTATGATTTTAATATGTACCGAGTAATAGGTACCCCTTTCAATTTAAATCAAGTCTAGGTTTTGTTTTTGTGATTGTTGCATACTCGAAGTCAGTTTTTTTTAATGTCGTTGGAGTGACACGGATAAATCATCGAAATTTACGAATTTCGAAGTTCGCTGTTGTAGGCTAAAATGCGAGGCACGACTTGTAAGAGTCGTAAGTAGATAACAGTACCTTGTACATACATATAATTATGGATACGTCATTAAATACTGCTTGACGTAACTAAATACTGAAGAGCCAGCGACTTCCTCGCACAACGCATCGGAATGGGGTACAGCGAGGAAATGCCGCCAGCATCCTCGGTGCAATGCCACAAGGGCCAATCTTAGACATATTATAGGTTACATTAGTTAGATTTTATGTATTTATATAAATTGTACAATTTTGAAAATAAACCAAATGAGGCCAACAAAAAAAAAGAAATATATTACGAGTAGCCGTCGTAAGTATTGAAAATGTAAAACTGATATTTTCAATGGTTATTTAACCGTATCAAAAAGTACACCAGCAGGCTTATCACAGGATCAGTGCGACAATATGTCGCCGCGAGATAGCCTATTTTATTCATATAGTTAGTAAAAGATCGAAAATCTATCTCGCGGCGACATACTGGCATAGCATACCAATCATGTGCTAAGCATACAGTAAATGTCAAAAGGGTCAAAATTCTTTTCGTTGTCTTCAAAATTCTTTCTTATTTTGTGTCCCTAAAAAACGTGACACAGTTGTGATTTTTGTATGAGATGATGTTTTGTTTCCAATTTTTGATGTATGGATTAAAATCTAGCGTGAAAAAGAAATACAAGTACACCGGATTTTTTTTATATACTGAGTCGAAACAGCAACTAAAAGCGTGACAGAGTGGTATGAAAAAAGACGATGAAAAGCATTTTGAGCCAAAAGACGATTAAATCGCGTGTTGATCAGTATAGACTTATGTCACTGTTGCTACCAGGCGCGGCTCGTACCAATTCAAGTAGTTGCAGCACTCCATGTGCATGTGCAATGTATGCAAAAAACGGTCCCATTCGTGTTTCCGCTTCTATAAGCTTAAAGTATTCCAGTTGAGTCGGAATGCGAGCTGGTTATTGGTAGAAATGTCATCATTTAGTACATGAAATGTCTGTAGTTTCAGTACGATCGCGGAATAAGAACAAATTTTTATGATGTAAAAACAAAAATGTTATAAATATGCTTTTATTAATCATTTTGATAAAATGTGAGTAAAAACTAGCAATGTACCGAGGTGAAGTTTCGTAAGTTACGAAACTTCTGTAGAGAATGTTCCCGACAATTTAAATGTTACAAGCATTCTAATCACGCCAAAACCGTTGTATATACATGACAGATATACTCGTATTTAATGCCTTGTTTACTCAATTATGAAATACAATATTCTTCGAAACACTTTTTTAAAAGTTCTCATGGAAACATTCTCAATGAGAACTTAATCTTAAATTCTCATGAAGATTCTCGGAAATTTCAGAGTATAATATTTCCGCAAATTGAAATATTCTGCAACTTGTACATTGCTATTAAAAACAAAGAAGTCTGTGTTAATGAAAACAATTGTTACACGTGTTTTTTCGAAAAATTTGCTTTTTTTAATATGATATTTTGAAAGATTGAAAATATATTATATTAAAGAAAACAAAACTAGAAAACTATTATAAAATTATAGAATAAAACTAAAAATACCTATCGTAATTCCCCCAAATCTATAGGTATTTTTAGTTTTATTCTATAAGTGCCCATAAGGCTGGCTACACTCCCACGCTGAATAATTGTGCCTATTCTTTGGCCTAGGAACGAGCCAGCCTTAGGGTCACCAGTCGACTCAACTTATTTCTAATTAATGTGTTTTAGTGTTACCTATAACTTGTTTGTAAGAATT
>JALPQI010013593.1:0-24614 GCA_025490895.1 Thaumatotibia leucotreta | reverse complement strand
TACTAATACAACTATACGTAATTAAGTAGGTAGTTTTTAAAAATAATGACTTTTAGTTACCTAACTCCGCTCCAGAAAATTCGAAGAGGTTGTTTCACACCTTTTTTGTTTTTCTGCCAAAACCTAGGATTCTACTCGGAGGGTAAGTATGGAATACCTAGAGTTACCTTATAGCTCTATAGGAAGCCTATAATGCCTATAGGAAGAATATACACTCAGGCCACGGGCGTACGTTTTCATTTGTTTAACATGGACGCCAGGCCACCCAACCGTGATCTTAGAAATTAGCAATTTCGGGGATTTTTTCTGTCACTCTAATGATATCTTCGTAAATTTCGGGCTTTGTTGTCACTCCATGCAATGACAACAAAGCCCGAAATTTACGAATTTCGGTGTTCGCGGTAGTAGGCCTGCTCGAGAGTCCACTTCGTTTACACACTTATCTACCTACCGTTCCGAGTGCCACAAGCGGTAACCAGGATGCTTAGCCAAGTTGCCAATCGCTAACGCTTAGTAGCGTATCGTAGTTTCCCCTCTCTGTCACTCTTGCATATTAGTGCGACAAAGACAGTTAGCCTTTCGCTTACGACTGACGATTAAGCGTTAGCGATTGGCAACTTGTCTAAGCACTCAGATACCTTACGAAGTTGGAAAAAACTAACTTGAGCATGTTGACCGGAATCATTACGGGACAAAACACCAACATGCATCTTAAGGTGATGAGAATAAGCAATGAAGCAGCCTGTCCACATGGCGGGAGAGACGAAACTAGTCAGCATGTTCTGGTAGAATGCATTATGTATGCAGCGGCAAGACAATGTGTTTGGCAGGGATAGGTTGCAGGAGAAAGAACACAGGAGAATATCCTACGACCAACAACACATCAAATGCTCGACAGCCCGCTCGATTCCGGCCGAATGTCCCTCCAAAACATTTATAACTTAGCCACCAGCGGTGAAAATACGGAGTCCTTAGGAGTCCATTCCGCTCGCAATGGGATCCGAGCTTAAAATTGACTACATACACTATATAGATTTTTTTTTTCCCTCACTAGCTCGTAAAGCGCTCGTTTATGCTTTAATACGAGCGGGTAAAAACACTTTTTACCAACTTGTGGATAAAGTAATTTGACCATTCTCTAATTCCTATGGCCCACTACTGCCTAGTATAAGTGGATCTGTACGACCGTAGTAAACATGCGCAATCGGAGCTCACATGTTAAATTGGACAATTCTCGATGGTGACTTTGTAAGCCATTGATTATATTTAAGTAGGTACCAGGAGTAACTCTACGATACGTTTTGACATTGAGTTTTAAATGGTTTCTTTAAGTTTATTTACATTTGGATGAGATTTCTAATCATATTTCCTCGAGATAGTGAGGTGAAAAAGTTGTATTACACTTGGCGTCAAAGTTTGTTCAACTCTCGTGCCTTAAGACCTTCGCAATGCTCAAGATTCCAGTTTTTGAACCACTCGCTACGCTGGTGGCTCAATTTTGGAATCTTTCGTTACCTCAGATCTCAATAGTTATTAGCACGACAGTTAAACAACAACTTTGCCCCCTTGTACATATATTATAATAAATAACTATTACCTGTTAAACTTGGCATAATCGGAGGAGTCACATTCCCAACTCCCGGGCTCCCAATCTTGTGTGTACTATACAAGTTCTGAACTATCTGATCCAGCTTGCTTAACCGGTCCTTCTCATTCCTGATGACGTCACTCATTCCCGTGCACTCCTTGTGTGGCTCGAAGAGTTTTGGCTCGAAGGTCGGTGAGTCCTGCATGTCCGGTTTGGGGTCAAATTGTGGGGATCGTTCTAGCGGTTCGGGTTCTGTTGGTTGTAGTGTTGGGTTCTGTGAAAAAGGATAGGAATAAAAAATTACAATCGCTTTCTGAATCTGTATGTTTCGTTTCTGTCTTTTGCTACTTATAATAAATAATTAATCAATAAAATATCTGGGGATATCTTACACATCGATCGATACATATCGATGTAGTCCCACGCTAAGCTCACCAAGCGACGATATATATAAATAGATAGACACATGTCGATAATTGAATACATATAGACAGCCACGACCAAGGAACTAATATTTGTCATAAATAAATAGGTACACAAATAATGCCTTCGCCGGGATTCGAACCTGGAACCTCCAGCTTCTAAGCAGGGTCACTACCAACCAATTCCCGCCAAGTTTCTTACCGGTTCTTCTTGGGTCAGCGGTGTAGGGTTCGAACCGGAAGTAGTTTCAATACCTAGACGATTCAAAAGAGTTTGTTGCTATTCCAATTTGAATAAAGAATTATTTGACTTTGACTTTGACTAGGCTACGGAGGCTGACTTATAGGGTAATTTATGATTTATGATTATTTTTATATGTAATCGCTTAGGTTTTATTATTGTATTTTTTCGTCTTCGTAGGTCTTATTATTTCTGTAATTGTCAGCATCCGTAGCCTAGTTGGTAGTGACCCTGCCTACGAAGCTGGAGGTTCCGGGTTCGAATCCCGGCGAGGGCATTATTTGTGTATTTATTTATCACAAATATTTGTTCCTTGGTCATGACTGTCTATGTATTTAAGTATCTATATGTACCTATCTATTATATGTATATATCGTCGCCTGGTGCCCACATCACAAGCCTTAATTGAGCCTACCGTGGGACTAGGTCGATTTGTGTAAGATGTCCCAAGATATTTATTTATTTTAATTAGTGCTACCCATCAACCTCCTTACCATTATGTTTGTTCGTGTATAGCAAGTTATAGGAAAACTATTATCATAGTTGGACTTATGAACGAGAAACTAAGAAGCTCCAATATTTCTACTGTGCACCAAATTCGCTATAGAATTTACGATATCTGGAATCGCTTAAGTAGGACCTAAGCTGAATCGTGAGGTATTTCTATAGAATAACCGTCAAAAACTGACAAGCAGAACCTAAACTGAATCGCATTAAGAGATCATGGTTGATTACCTACCTACCCCCCTGTTCATTACCTTACCTACACGCCCTAGTTCCAGCAAAAAGCGTGATGGATGGCAACGATGAGATACGGAGATGAGCATTTTTTTAAATTTACGGCACGTCACCCGTACGGCTACCGTGAACTTCGTAAATCGAATATTTTGTGCTTCTGTTTCTTTCATTCCGATGATGCTTTCGTGAGAATGATAGAGACAGTGAAATTTTCAGATTTTCGAGGTTCGGGGTAGGCCTAACGATCTTTGAATGATAATGTGACTTTATTTAGATCCGTAAAGCTGATACAAGGATATTTTATAAATTGGGTATAACACTAAACCGTTATTAATGTTAAGTATTATCCTTTTTAGAATTTTAATTTTAACTGCATTTAAACTCTCGGTATTTAAAATACTGAAAATTTGTGTGATAGTCCGTAGTAAACAAGTAACCCTTATAGTTTCGCCATGTCCGTCTGTCCGCAGCATAGCTCGCAGTGGCCTTTAGTACTACAAATCTGCAATTTGGTACAGGTATACCTACATATTTATTAATCATGCCGACAAAGTCGTAAAATAAAAACTATTAAAAAAAATTTTCGGTACCTCCCGAACTGGTGAAGTGGGGATGTTTTTTTTATTTGCTGTAATCCTATAGTGTGGGGTATCATTTAATAGGTTTTAAAAAAATAGGGGTCTTAGAAGATTTTTTTTCTAAAGTCAATATTTTCGGTGATAGGTAACCGTAAGACTTTACCGTGTCAGAATCGATCAGTCCAGAGACATTTAGTGTCTGTGCGAGCCTCAGTAGTAACGGCAGCACCTCCTTGGATGCCGTCACCTCTCTCATGTACATGAGTATCAGCAATAGACGCAATACCATACCTTTAGCATAACGGCCTGTCCTCGACATTACGCGACCAGCGACGGCGGTTACTCCATAAAATGGAGCGAGAGACCAAAATTGGAAGTCTTTCTGACATGTATGGTTTTCCGCCCCGCTGCTGGTCGCCTAAGACCAATGACATGGCCAAGGCGTAATTCACCCAATTATTTATAAACGTATCATAATTTAACAAGCCGCTAAGTATTGTTTCTCCCTTTCGGTATTATAGACATGTTAGTAAGATCGAAAGGGACAAACAATTGCTTAGTGGCTTGATAAGTTAAGAAAGGTTTATGAATAAGGGAGTCAGTCTTTAGCTTCAGCGAGAGAAGAGCAGTAGGTACTATTAAATTAACTGTCACTTATGTATGACAGAAGCTCGAACTTGGTCTAGAAGGATCAGACTTACTGTGTCACAACGTATAGCTTGAGAGTGCAAGCCGTTTAAGAAATGGCAGCAATGAATGTCTGCAATCGCAGTCCTAGACCTCTAGTTTAAGATTCAGATCTTTAGCGTCAGCCGTAGCTGTAAAAGATTCCTAAAAAACCTTAGAGATTTGGGAACAAATTTACCGTATCAGCATCGGTCAGTCCGGAGACCTTCAGTGTCTGCGCGAGCCTCAGCAACGACGGCAGCACCTCCTTGGATGCCGTCACTTCTCCCGTATACATGAATGTCAGCAGCAGTCGCAGTTCCGCGGCTTCGCAGCTCAGGACTACGACTAGGGTGTTCTCAGCCTCCACTTCCTGAAAAGTAATAAAATGGTTCAATTATAAGCGTTTATAACAGCACCCTTATACCCTTTATAACCCGGGAGCCGAACCCAGCATCCACGTGGTGGTATAAATAAAGCTCATTTGCAGGCTTAGCACATGATTGGTGCGACAGTATGTCGCCGCGAGATAGATCTCCCGTGCCTCACTAGCTATATTAACAAAAGAGGGACGGATAGACTATCTCGCGGCGAGATACTGTCGCGCCAATCATGTGCTAAGCATACAGGAGATGGATGAGGCACAGGAGATGGCAGGTGGGTAGATCAGTTATCTAGTCACCCTTGACAAGTGAGCTTTATTTATACCACCGCGTGGAAGCTGGGTTCGGCTCCAGGATCGATCAAGAAACGACTTAGCCATGACATAGCCAGGACATGAGATGGATGAGGCACGTGAAATGTACTGCTGTTACAAACTTACTTTTTTCTTGGCAATTGATGGCACGGGAAATCAATTAGCCGGTAAGCAATCTAATCAATTAATCCTCCATAGAAATGAAACATTTCACGACTTAATTCAGAGTCCGTCAGCGCATCGGTGCCTAGTTTCAGTCCTAGCGGTCCAACACACTGCTTCTTTTGAACCAGTTATCACCATACGTTTGGTGTGCTACCAACCTTGAACAGCTGCGCAAAGTACGCGAAGCCCTGTTCAAGTTCATGTCCGTCAATGCCCCAGTGATCATAGAGTATCACTAACCTTGAACAGCTGCGCGAAGTACTGGCTGCATGACGCCAGCACCAGCCGGTGGGCCCTCAGTGAAGTCCCGCTTGCGTTCAAGGTCACGTCCGTCAGCGCCCCGGTGCTTAGCATGCGCCCTAGGGCTCCGATGACGCTGTTCTGTTTGAAAATCAGGAAAAATCCGGGGTCGGTTAAGGACGTGATTTGGAGTTTATTCATTTTTTAATATTTGGGAACATAATGTTCGACCTCAAACTCAGCAACGCTTGTGCTAATGGTAGTCGGCAAGATGACAAGATATTAACCTTCTACTTTTCAACTTATATGAATAGGCATAACACTTTATACCCACTAAGAGTCTAGCTATAGCTATACTAAAACTACAATGTATAATGGGAACCTGTAAGGGATGTCGACGGTAATTTAATTTATTCTAAACTTTACCTTACCAACTTACCATTAAAATGTAACTACCACCCAGATTAAATATTTTATTTAATTCTACTGAAAATCATAATACCCAGATACTGCATAAATATGAACGTAGATTGCTCCGCCGAGCAGAAGTCTAAACTATCTAAAATTACCTCACGAGTAGGTAAAATAAATATAGGTACATAATCTAACTATGTAAACGTGACAAACTTAGTTGTGCCTTTGATAAACGTTCGCACAGCGCTGCTGTATAGGTATGAAATGTACTTATTTATAACGCCAAAATGTTAGTTCCATCTTCATCCACCGGAACAAGTAAATTTGTCACAAACGTTTTGCTACGTTTAGTTTTAAATGTATATTAAGTGCAGAAGCAGGTGTGCAGGATTTTATGTTAAAGAAAACATGTAATGCTATTGACAAAGCGGCAACACTAGAAAAACAAGTATTTTATACATATACTTAAGTATTTAAAATCATATGAACAATGATATAAAATTGGGTAAGAATCATTATAATTATAACATTGGCTTAGTTTGTCACTGTTTTTATAATTAAGTTCGGCATGTTAGGTATTTTATAATCCTAGATATTACCTATTTAAAATAGTTGTAATCGTACATTCTTCTAGGAAAGTGGACCTATTAAATTTTTAAAAATAGTGCAATTTTTTATTTTATTATTACATGTAAATTAAACTAAATAAAATAAGTACTGACGATTCTTGGACAGTCTAATACCCAATGAAAAAATTATGACTCTGTTGCATTAAAAAATAATGTTACTTTTTAATTTAATAAACTCCATACAAAGGGCCAAAGCGTGAGACGTTCTGCCTGCGTGTGTTTGATTATTATATATTGTACGTGTTAAAAAATGTTTGTATACCTATGTGTCGGTGCTCGCTGTGGAGTGTTGGATCGTAAAAACTACTTACCTACCTGGTGATTATGCCAGCGCAAAGAAAACTGTTGCATTTCATCCTCATCCATAGCGACACAAATTAAAATTATAAGAAAGCAAAAGCGAAAGCAGAGACACTCACTATTGTCGGTCGCCGCGTACGCTCAAGACAATAATATTGTTAACCGAATCCAGGCTACTTTATTTTAGTCGGTACGCCTGGAAAACCTGTAGCCACCTATTTCTGGAGCTGATCGTATTTATAAATCCAATGACATTCAGTCAGTGACGCGGCTCACATACCAAAACTCATCCAAAAACAGATTTAGTACGGGCTCGATGATTGGCATCATTGTTCGACTGTTTGCACTAATTATACGAGAATAAACGTATTCGGAGCGAATATTTCCCGCGTGCGATGTGATGGCTGTTTGACTACTGGCTGAATGGGGCGCATGACCTATTTTTTTAAAAAGGTTACGCGTTCCCGCCTTTTTATTTGCGACCGGACAGTCAGTCATTTGTCTAATTGTTCAGCAAACATAATTAAAATTAATAACGCGGTTTTTTGTAGTCTGTTTATTTTGACGTGCTCTGAAGGGAACATTGTAAACATTGTTGTCGATTCATTAGTAGGGAAAAGCTGTTGAAAATACAGAATGGATAAATTCAACAAATTGACAGAAATTTCTTACGATCCCGACTTCTTTGAAAATGCTAAAGAATCTATAATTAAGGATTTGGCGAGTATGAAGAAAATAGTTGATAATGTAAACCAAATGAGAGGTTTGTTAGTTTTAGAATTACTTACATCTAGGTATGTAGATTATCAGCTAATTAAGTCAACACATGAATTTAAATGAGTGAATAGAGTGAATCTAACTGATTCCATTTTTTTATTCAAAAATGTTCTTAACTATCCATACATTTTTAGTCAATTTATAAAATATAATATAGGTACACTATGTATTTTAATATCACTTGAAGACTTAAGCAAGTTTAAGGGCTTGTTTCACAATCCTCTACTAAAAAAATATAGTTTTGTCAAATAAATGCTAGTCGTCCTTTTCGTTTATATAAAAGAACCTACCTGGGAAAACAGGATAACTACACTTTTGTAGGATATACAGGGTGCTTGGGATAACGATGTAGGAATTTCTGGAGGTGGTAAAGGAGACTAATTGGAAGAGTTTGAACCCTATTTACCTTAGTCCAATATGTGACAGTTTTTTTTTAATAAAAAAAAATTGAACTCACACTCGCCTACTAACTACAAGAAACTTATTTGTTTGGTGACGGCGTTCAACAATTGATCGACGATAACTTTTAAACTAATTGCTATTTTGTTGTACTTTTTTTTGTAATCAAAACCTAGAAAATCAAGCATTCGTGTAAAAACACGTATAGGAAGACTCATATCCCGACTATTTTTTTTTTCACAGGCCGATAATAGTTATTTGTTATACAAGGGTGCAAAGTTGTATTTTACCCGCGAGTATGAAATTGAAACACGAGCAAGCGAAAGGATTCTATAGTTGAACCACGAGCGAAGCGAGTGGTTCCAAAATAGAATCCTGAGCGCAGCGAGTGTTTTAACATACGAGAAGTAAAATACATTTGCACCCGTGTGTAACACAAAACTTTTCCCCTCACTATAGCGAGGAAACTCAAAAAAGGTAATTATTTGTTCACATTACAATCATCATCGGGTCAGTGATAATAATTTTCCAAATGCATCATGTATTTAATGCAAGATTTTGTCGCAGTAAACTTAGGACGAAGAAGTAAACGCAGCACGATTTTAACAAATTCCTGTAGTTGCACACCAACGCCAATGCATTATTAAATCATTCTCATTCATTATTTTTACAAAATTATAACAGAACACCCTGAAAGTTGTTTAGTTTACTATTTTTATGCGTGTTCGAGTCGGTAAATAAAGATTATAATTATAACCTGTAATATTCTTTGACAATGTTGACGTTGACATTTTCTGCGTTTTGTGATTGCATCTAGTCATCTTATCATCATTCACTAAAACAATTGTTACTTATGGATTTTTAGGATTTATATGTTAAAATCATCATATTATATAAAGGTTTGTATTTTACACTAAATTCTCAAACAAATTATTTAATTATCATTAATATAGAACGATTTCCATGAGCATTTTACGTTTTGTTATTCCAAAACCAAGTTCATTACTTTGCCACACAAGTGAATAATATGCGTTTTTACACGTTCGTATTAAAGGCTAAACGAGCACTTTACGAGCTAGTGAGGGGAAAAGTTTAATTTACTGTTAGAAATCAGTAATGATGAACTAGAAAAAATATTTAAAAAAATGTTGTGTGTGGCAAGTGGGAGTTCAATTTTTTTTATCTATTACTCAATAATTGCTATGTTAATTATAAAAAAATCAATGCTAATTATTGCATATTTTCTTTTAAATTTAACTTTTTAAATAAATTTTTGGTATAAAACTAAACATTTTGAAAAACGTGATTAAAAAAAAAACTGTCACATATTGGAATAAGGTAAATAGGGTTCAAACTCTTCCAATTAGTCTCATTTACCACCTCCAGAAATTCCTACATCGTTATCCCAAACACCCTGTATTATTATAATTTAAGTGTTACAAAGACTAGGAATAAATGATTATTCTAATCTATTTTATCTTATTCATATATTTAATCGGAGGTTGTGAAACATTCCGTTATTATTTATTTTTCAAAAAAATAATTTTAGTTGATCCTAACCGCTAAAACGTAAAGGATTTTTGAAAATGTATCAACACGTAGCGAGCAGCAATGTAATCCGAATACTATTCTGACACATGACATTTCGGATAGCTTCCCTGGCAGTTCTGACAAAAAAGTGAAACTGGTTATACATCGCGTGTCGAATTATTTTCTATGAAATAGAAATAATTTCACAAAATATGCTCATCCAACAATCCCTGTCAGTAACAGTAAAAATCAGGGTCGCTTTTTATAAACTTACAAATTTACAATTTTGCTGTTTGCCTCTCTTTCTAGCCAATACGTGCGTGCGTTAAAGAGACAAACAGCAAAATCGTAAAATGTAACTTTATAAAACGCGCCGAAGGGTTATAATTATAATAGTATTTTATGCAACCCTTGTTTAAGAGAGGTCAAAAAAGGTGAGTGGCGTGGGTAACAATTTGAGGCGAAGCCGAATATTGTTATTAACTAAAGACGCCACGAGCATTTTTTGACTCAGTTAAACAATGTTGCATACAGTACTTTTTCTACGACCACATATTTATTTTTAAATAAAATTGTAAATTTTAGAAATATTCTTAGTCAAACACAATTTTATTAATCATCAAGGGAGACGTCAAAATTAAAAAAGAAAGCTCCTCTATGGTTTACTGTTCATCAGATTTTTTTTAAATTAGTCTGGCAGCCATGTATTTCATTAAGTCTTGTATACACAAGGTGTTTTAAAATGCAAAAAAAACGCACTACGTGTAAATCCAAATGCGTTTATAGGGAATAGACAATATAGACTTATCTTGACATCTGTAAGGTAGGGGCTTAATAATGGTGTTTTCACGACCATGTAAATGACAAATAACAGTACGGGAGTAGAAAAAATTGGTAATGGTATGGTATTACCAATTTTGTCATTTAAAAAAATAATCTTTCCCTTCCAGTGGAAGCGTCGTACCTGGAGTCAGACCTGACGACGATCATCGACGCGAAGACCTGGGAGAACATAGCGCAGCTGATCGGGCTCACCACCGCCGACATCATGGATGTCACTCTGAAGAACGACTCGTGAATGTTTTACGGATGCTAGAGTTGTTGCCAATTAAATGTAAGAAAAAAAATGTAAAACAACTCAAAACATCTAATAATTAAATTTCGATTATTATTTTTCTGATAAATTCACTAAGAGATGCCCTCACGGGGATTTGAATCCAGGACCTCCAGAGACGCAAGCAGGGTCACTCTGGCATAGAATAGTACATTACGACACTAGTGCGAAAAACATGAAATTCGAAACGAGTGGCGATGTTTTAAAACACGACCGATAGTGTTTTAAATCGACACGAGTTAAGAATTTCGTTTTTGCACGTGTCTTGTACGACGTTTTTTAGTGCAGATGGTCCCCCGAAGTTTTGGACCTGACGTAAAATGACACACTTCTCGCACTAGAACCTAAAAAACGCACCATCTGTACTAAAAAAGTATTATACATATCAATAGAGGTCAATCGCGAGCCTCTGTATACCTCTGCACTCCCGGAAATTGCATAATGTAGACTTATTGTCCTTTTTGTGCATTTGAACCAAAAAGCTGCACCGTCCGATTGTGTGTTTAAGAACTTGAATAAACTCTGTGCAAAGATTTCTTGCGTTCCAACGTTCGATTCCTTTTCAAAAGTATTTCAGCCTTTGCTGATTCCGGGGATAGAGCAGGAAATTGAACCTTAATGTGATGAGGTAAGGCGCTTTTGATCTGTTTCCAACTGTTGTGGTTTATTTAGGGTTGTCTACTCCTTGTTTATGTTTTTTAGGAAGTATGTTTTAGTAGCTTTAAAACAATTATTTTATTAACGTTCACTACAATACTTCTTCATTATCACATTCCTAGAGTTTTCTCGGAATTTGTGTCGCTTGTGTCCAATTTGGTACTAAATTTTACGAGTTTCGATTCGTTATGTCCACTTCAAGCCGCTGGACTTCGCATAAAATAAATCGATAATCGATAGCTTGAGTCCCTATTTTTAAACGGTTTTATTTATTTATTTGAAATATGAATCGAAGATTTATGTTTATCGAAAGTCTAAAACGTATTAGGTACACTACTGTGATGTAATTTTTTTAGTTTCGTTCACTGTAAAACAATACAAGTGCGATCTACTTTTAAACCAACGTGATCTTTCATGTATTTCTTGTTGTCCCCCATGTCGATCATCTCTTTACTCAGTCTAACCGTTTTTAGGTAAAAAGATGAAATAAACGAGAATGTAGGTAAACTGCTTCTCTGTTTACTTACTGCTATACGTCACGCCCCTAATAACATCACGTTGACAACTTTGAAAGGCCGGATTTACACTTGTACCTAAGTTTTACATTCCTCGCTTTCTTGAGTACGACAGCAACACCGTTTAATACAGATGTAATGATAATGATATACACATCTCTGTCTGTATAGCTGCGTCCTTATTTAGTAAAACTTCCAAGTTTAATCCCAGCTCAAGCAAGCGCGGAAGCCAAACTGTGTTTGTCAATATAATTCTCGTTAAATTTCAACATGAATTTTCTAGCTTCAGTTTTAATGAATAGTCTTAGAAACTGCTTCTGAATTGCCCTTATTGTTAGTATGATATTGTTATAAATGTTAGCCGCCATAATTTAAGTACCAAAGAAAAAAAGTAATATCGAGTTTACTAACGTCGGCGTCGGAGATGAGGATCGTACCTACGTACTCAGCTTTCGCGGCTGATACCGAAAGCCACTCGGCCACCCGGACATCAGTCGCGAAAAGTGAGTACTTGGGTACGAAGTTCAAACCCACGTTGGGAAACTCCCGGATGTTGGTAAGCTCGGTATTTTTTCTTTGACATAATTATGATATATTTTTAGTTAAGGTTGTTTTTTTTTGAAATGTAGTGTTATTTTTATGACTTAAATAAATTGTAAATATAAAAAAAAATATATAATATGTTTATGAATAAATCCAACAGAATCAATTATGATATATGTGTAATACTGCTGGGCAAAGTATAGTATCAATTATTATCAATTTTCATGACCAACTCTTGGCTATGTATTAATTTGTGCTTTTAGACATAGACAACTTCCCGCAATTTAGAATTTTTGACCTAATAAACTCTTGTCGATGAAATATTGCGGCATCTCTTCGACACTTCCGGTGAATAAAGTCCAGCAAACTACAACATCACAAAATATATTAAGGTGAACATCCTTTATTTTCAGTATCTATTGTAGTATTTAGTTTACTTTATTCGACAACCCTAACATTCGAATTATTCGGTCGAGAGCCCACGGTTTCTCGCGCCACCCGGCAGGGGCGCGCGTGTTTTATGACGACCGGATTCTTTCAAAAATTGAATTCGATTGCGCACTATAAAGTTATCTGTGGCAATAAAGGTGACACGAGTGTTGTATCTGCAATGCAATTCCAATTTTGTTCCGGGTTTGAATTATTTTCAAACTATTTTAATAACGTTCACCGCTTGAAGCTGTTTGGAACTATGAGACTTTGATTCCGAAAACTGTGATGGTACCTGTAAAACATTTCATTGGAACGTGGAGTCGTGTACTCCGTACAGTCCTAAACATAGATATTTTCTATACAATC
Organism: Thaumatotibia leucotreta; assembly: GCA_025490895.1. Classification (NCBI taxonomy): domain Eukaryota; kingdom Metazoa; phylum Arthropoda; class Insecta; order Lepidoptera; family Tortricidae; genus Thaumatotibia; species Thaumatotibia leucotreta. The sequence continues at coordinate 11,603 of JALPQI010013593.1, read as the reverse complement.
TAGTTTTTTTTTGCTCATCAACTGGGACCCTATTATTAGAGCTTTTTCAGTTTTAGGGACACTCAATTAGTGTGAAATTATTAATTCAGTCAGCTTTGTAAACTCGATTTTGGTGTTAATTTTATAAACTATAAGCGATATTAAGACATAAAGACGCCGAAAAAGTTTAAATTCCTTAAGATATCGCAGGTACTTAATTGTCATTACGAACCTGATTGCAAATAAGGTGTTAACATAAGGTGTGCCTATTTAGGCATTTTCACTTTTAGGGAAACCCAATTAGCGTGTGATTAAAACATCTTATTTGCAATCAGGTTCGTAACGACAATTAAGTACTTAATATTAAGAAGGCCATTGGTATTTGCTTCAATGAAAATGACTTTCAAGTTAGAAAAAGGAGGTAAATTAAAAAAAATTAAGCACGTATTGTTGATCGCACATAGAAAATTTGAATTTGCCACCTTTTTTACTTCCCAAAGTAGGTAACACAAAAATATGGTGTTAAAATGTTGTTTTCATTACGGCCTTTAACTATGTAACTTTTTTGCAATCGTAGGCAACATACTTTACTTTGTAACCTCGGGACTCTGTTAAGCCTCTTACTCAGAAGTCTGAGGTATGTAAAGCTACGTTTTTTGCCACCTGTCTTCTTACAGGACTGAATAGCAAGAAATAGTAGAACCCGCAACACTTAAATAAGACAATTTAATATATTTACGCATCTATTTCCAGGTAAAAACAGTCTTACAATAATTCATCCTTTATTCCGCTCCAACGCCTCAAGAAACCAAACCATATATGTCCCTTAGCCACTTACAGGGTCTATGAATATAGAGACCAAGTTAAGGTGGTGTAAAATAAATGTTTCGTGAAGGTAGCCCCGACATAAGCCTCTTACAGCGACGTGTAGCGAATACTGTGCCGTGCGAGGGACTCTAATTCCACTCGATTCGGGGATTATGTTTTTATAATTGTGCTTTTTGCTGTTTGTATGTTGTTTATTGTACCATCCCTTTATGAGGTTATGTTAACTGGAAGCCTACACAAAGTAATACTGTTAGGAAATTAACCACTAACTAACCATTTTTAGAGTCTCTCACTAAGGTGTTTACGCTTATACTAAAAGTAATATAAAAGTAAAAACGACAAAGGTGCTGAAATAAAGAAAGAAAGAAAAAACATTTAGTTGTGACTCAACATGATACCCACTGTAAAATAGAAAAGAAACACGAATAATATTGCCACAAAATGGTCTTCAATTCAACATTTTGATTGGCTGTAAACAGTTCAGCGCTGGTCTTCCATTGGTCTTCTTGAAATGTATTTTATACGCATTTATAAGCTATAGTGAAACCTATTGCTATGCGTGTCAAATTCTTATGATGTTCAATAACAAATCAAATCAAGATCCTTCTAGCTTGAACAAAAATGAGAAATACATACATACAATACGTATTTCAAACTTCATATGCCGTCCAAACCGTTAGTGCAATAGCTATTTTCCGGGTAGCTCGAAAAATATAAAAATCAACTGTATTTTTATGCTGGATTGCGGATAAAACTACAATAATAATAACGGCTGGAATAACGCAGATATTCTGTGAAAATTTTAACCGTTTACTAAAAAAGCTAGTCTTTAACAACCGTTTATAATTCAGGGCTTCGAAATAAAATAATATGGGAAATGAAATATTGGGTTAAGTAAAATAAAATGTAGAACATTTTAAACATGAAATAGAAAGAATTCCTAGTCAGTCAAGTCGGATATGTGGAACATATGTTTTTCCCTCCCACTAAGAAAACACATATTTAGATATATACTACATGTATGAAACGTTCAGTTTCTGCCGTCTCTTTTACCTACCCAACTTGACCCTACTTATATTTTTTCCCAGCCTAATCCTTAGATCATTTCAATACTTAGATTTTTAAGCACTTAATTTGCAGAATCTTTTATACTTAGTCTGTTTAAGTGAGTCAAATAATGGGATTAGTTAAAATTTTCAAAGGTAATATTTTTATTTAGGCATAGTCAAAATCGGATATTAATTTATTTTTGTTCTGTTTTAGATCACATTCACAATAAATTTTCTATTTAAGAAAAGATTAAAAATTCAAAAGTGAAAAATGGTCATATATTGTCTCGTCTTTTTTAGATTAATTTGAAAAGAATATCGAGACTAGTGTTAATACTTTATGATTTTTATTCTTCTTTATCAGACTGCAAGCACTTTCGATTCGTCATACACTATTTCAAAATGATGTAATAAAATCTACCTCCAGTTCTAACCAATACACGATAGTGATCCGAGGAGAAGTCTCATATATTTTATTTTCAGTAAAAAAATCACAGAGACAAATTTTTTAAATATTACCTACATTAATAAAAAAACAAATGGTTTTTTTAATAAGCAATCGTACGAGTCTAGATGCATAGTCAATAAAAGAGCCTTTACATACTTATTTCTAATGATTTGAAACGTAGTGAGTGATGAGAGCCATTATTAAGGGTAATGAAATAGGTACCTAAGCAACGAAACCTACCGAACAATATTATATTATGTTCTTCGCAGGTTTTTAGTTTGTCGTCTCGTCGCGCGAAACCTCGTTAACTAAACACTGATTATAATTTTCCTGAGGATCTTGTCTGGGCATTAACATATTGTGCTCACAAGCCGTCAGAGAATGACACAGTGAAGGCATAACATCAGAGCCGTCACTTTTAGATTAACGTATTTGCAGTTGGCAATTTTTTTCGAACATCCACCAGAGAAATTAGCACATCTTGTGTTTGACAGCAACACGCGGCATTCTCGCGCCTAACCTGTCTATTTTCGATTGTATTGATTGGGAAAAGACGGGTGTTATCCAGAAGATCGCGTGTTGCTGTCAAAAGTGTAAACAAGATATTATGCTAGCACTAAGGTGCAGAAATTCAGAAGGCCTGGCGCGAACTTCTAAAAGTTTATCATCAACCCAACGTCATCCCAACGAAAGCGTCTTCGGCATGACAGTAGGTACCTTCTTTAAATGCATTCACGGTGGTACATGAGTAACTCAATAAACTAAAGTGTACCTATTCCTGGGTGCATTTAGGGACTATATATTATCTTTCGCTCTAGTTTTAGAGATAGTGGCAATTATTGTGAAAACAATATGTTCATGTGTGATTTCTCAGTGAAGAACAGTAACCTACTCGGAATAAAATCCCCATAATTTCCAAAAATAATATATTTTTAACTTTAGCAACTTCAGAAATTAATATGTAGTCGGCTTACCTACCTCTGACGAAGGTACCTCTGAAATAAAAAGCAATCAGTCTTGTGTAGGAGTGTAATTAGTCTGTGCTTGTGAATTTGAACTTGACTTGTCTTGACTTGACTGTGTTGTAGAATTGAACTTTTACGTGATATTTTCATCTGCACGCACGCTCATGAATGCACCGTGTACACTACTCTGAAATATAAAGTCTCAAATTGAATTTTTAATAAAAAAAGTGTCGGGTCTGCTTTATTCCTCTTTGACCGGCACGAGCCGGGATGGAAGGTAAACTTACACGGAGCGGGCGATATTCTGCAATAATATTAGGAGCTTATAGAAATAGGCAACTGGCAGCATTCTAGACAGAGGATTTCGTGAAACTTGAATCATGTTGCGCTAATAACACGAGATTTGAAACTGCAGTTTTAAATTTCGAATATTATTCATTACTCTTCCCGTCGGTGTAGTAAGAGTTGATTAAAGAATTGAAGTATCATTTACCATCATCATCAGCCTGTGATAGTCTACTGCTGGACGTAGGCCTCTCCTATTAACTATGCGTATAGACGCATTAGGAGGTAAGTGCCTATAATTGCCACGCTGGGCAAGCGGATTGGCGATCGCAGCAATGTGTGGGCATTACCTCCTACGGGTCTCCCCTAATCAGTCAACGTGGAATCGGCTAAAGCCACGTTTTCACTTAGTGTTCAGAACGAGCATTCGTTCGTTCTTAGGCAGATGAAAACAATAAGTCACATAGCAAAATGTTCGTTCATCAGCCCACGAACAAGAGAATGCTCGCTCAGAACACTAAGTGAAAACGCGGTTTAAGCGTTTTTCACCCGACTTAAACCGCGTTTTCACTTAGTGTTCTGAGCGTGCATTCTCTTGTTCGTGGGCGAAAACGCGGCTTTATGTAGCTTTATGGCATACGACTAAGAGCGAAAAAACATCGATCGGCACGGATCGGCACGTATCGGCTCAGCCTTCGGACTTCGGATTTTTTGCTCTTAAACCGTCGAGAGCGAAAAATATAATATCATAATTGGCTACTAATAGGCAATGTAAGAAGGTTAATACATGTCTTGAAGCTGATAAATAAATAATAATAAATAATAAATAAATATCTTGGGACATCTTACACAAATCGACCTAGTCCCACGGTAAGCTCAATTAAGGCTTGTGATGTGGGCACTAGGCGACGATATATATAATAGATAGATACATATAGATACTTAAATACATAGACAGCCATGACCAAGAAACAAATATTTGTGATAAATAAATACACAAATAATGCCCTCGCCGGGATTTGAACCCGGAACCTCCAGCTTCGCAGGCAGGGTCACTACCAACTAGGCTACGGAGGCTGACAATGATGATGTACCTATTCACTGTATTCTTCTTCTTCTTCAACTGCCCTGCCCAGTCAGGGCGTCAGCGGTCAACATGGCATTCAATTTTCCTCTGATCTTCGCCGCTCGTATGAGGGTGGCTGCATCATTCACCTCTGTCCATTGTTTAATATTATCCATCCATTTAGTCCTAGGTCTGCCTTTGCCTCTCTTTCCCTGTATCTTCCCTTCCCTTACACCTTGGTACACCTTCAATAATGTCTGACTTTGTATGAAGCAGCAGCGGGCGATGGTACAATGAATACAGGCAACTGCAGCAATCAGAAAACGCTTCACATCCTTTTGAGATGTAAATAAAATGCATACAGAATCGTACAAGGAGCTCAAAGAAACTAACTGTAAATACGTGAGTACCCTTACCAGGAGTTTCTAGTGGTTACTTATTAAAGTTATTGTAACTCACTCTATAATAAAGAGTCTATATGCATGGTGGGCATGCGATTTTTTTGTCTTAACGTGACCGAGAAAATTTGTAAGGAACAAGGCAAGTTTTATAGTCATGAATCTGACTAAAATTTGCCTTTGTCAAAAAACCAACCATTCGAGTAAATTTTTAGTTCTTTTCTCTGTATGTAGGTACTAGTACTTTCGTCTTCGTGCAGCCTAGATACTCGTAGGTCCTGGATTTTCCGCAGGCAATTAGTCCACTGGCTGCCGGATTGTTCTAAATGCTCTAAAGTATAGACACTAAGTAACAAACACTTGAATGCCCAATACAAGTTTACCCCCTAATTTATAAATCTCCTAATATAACAAACCGCTAAGCATTTGTTTGTTACTTTTTATCTTACAGACATATTGATAAGACCGAAAGGGACAAGCAATAGTTAGGGGCTTTCTAAATAAGTTAGGAGACGTTTATGAATAAGGGGGTTAGTATCTGGGTGCTTAGACAAATTGCCAATCGCTAACGCTCAATCGTCAATCGTAAACGAAAGGCAGCTGTCTTTGTCGCACTGATATGAAAGAGTGACAGAGAGGGAAAACTTCGATACGCTACTAACTAAGCCCAAGCGATTGGCAACTTGGCTAAGCATCCTGGTGTGCTTTATTTCAACCTAGCGCCGTGAGATTTCTTTTCTGTCCCTCTTGCTCGCACTAATACGCGAGAAAGAGTGGGATGGACAGAAATTAACTAATGGTAAGTTGAATGAGGTTTTCAAAATCGATGACTATGGTAACCCATGGTAAGGCCATGTTTATTGGTTAGTTAACTGTAAGAACGTGTTGAACATGTAGAATATATTTAAAAACTTACTCAAGCATGCTATGATAAGAGTCCCTCCTTTAAGATATCATATTTGAATGAACATGAAGCTTGGTACCTAGGTATTCAGGATGACAAGTATTAATAGTTTGGTCTTTTGAATATTCGTTTTAAAAAGTAACCAAAACCATATATTTTGTACTTCAATACCTACAGTGTTTCAGATATTTTATAATTTATGTGGATCTAGGCAAAAAAGAAGTGGGGCTTTTTTGTATTGGAAATTAAACTTTCTGCATTTAAGTAAGGCCTATGTTCAGCAGTGGACGTCTTTCGGCTCATATGATGATGAAGTACGTTGGGGCATAATTAGAAGCACGAATGAAAAAGTCCATACTCATAGTCAAGTTGGGTAATTCAAACAGATGAGGAAACAGAAACACTTTATACATTTACTATGCAACAAACCCAGTGCCGGATTTAGAAATTTGCCGCCTGTAGGCCATTTATATTTTGCCGCCCTATCCACTGTGCTAATTTGAATAATTTGTTAGAAAAATTACGAAGAAAGTCTAAATGTAAAAAAGCTTCGTACATTAGTCGTTTAGGAACACTTGGACACTTTGGCAGGTATTTCATTTCACAGCCGTTGTGTGCGTACCGGAGCATTCGTGGCAGGAAAGGAAATCCAGCATCCCTACAGCGAACTACGAAATTTCAAATTTCGGGCAATGAAGGCGTCATTAGACAAATCCCCGAAATTTACGAATATCGGTGTTCGCGGCAGCAGCCTTCTCTTACTGTGTACAGTACGCAAACTTTTAGCTGGTGTGACAGTGGAGGGATGGACGCCTAGCCAACATACAGTGACCGATACGATATAGGGGCATTCCAAGAGAATGTCGCTTACGTGACGTTTATACTATCTATGGCAGCTACGTTAAATAAATGCTCAAAGTGTGTGTGAACATGTAAGTTAAGTCCCGAAATATACACTAGAACTCGGGTTCCTATCATTTTTAGAAGTACTACAAGAATCGCGTTACGTAAGCGACATTCTCGTTGAATGCTCCTACAGTGGTAGAGTAGAGTTTATGCGAAGACTGGGTTTGTACTTTGGAAATTAATAATAATATACGACTCTACCCTTACCAGACAAACTCTAGATAGCTGTCCTTAAATTGGGAAAATAAAGAAGTTCTAACATTCAAAAATTACAAATCAGTCTGAGCATTATTAAACCATTTAATAAATTTCAACTCGGTTTTTATAGTTAATTAAAATTATTTTAACTACGCTCACTCGCAAACAACAAATCAATCAATGTTACAATAAAACCAGAAAACATTATTATTTGGCTTTAAAATTATCTGATAATTAACAATTATAGAAAACAACTTTTAGTCCCATCTTGTAGCCAGGTTTGGTAGCTCATAGCTGGCTTCCATGTGAGAAAAATATTCCTGATTTGAAGTAGACTACTCAAAGAAGAAAGCGCTGAATCTTAAGTTTTAAATATCATTACATTAATACCAATTAAAGCGACGTTTTTTCTAATTGTTTCTTTAATTGTTAATAATCAGGTAACTTTCTTTAATTATGTCTGTTGTTTAATTGTAAAAATTACTGAAATGTCGTCTGTCAGCGCTCTATAAATAATTTCCAAAAAAAAATGCATTTTCAATTCATTAGATGGTTTCATTATTACCAAATTTATTTTTAATTACTGTTTTTCAGATTTTGGTCCCATCTGGTAGCCATATTTGGTAGATAGCTATGAAATAAGAAAGTGGCCGCAGGCAGACTGGCGAGGAAATTTATCAACACCTTCGAGCTGCGCGGGCTTTTCGAACTACCTAGAATAGAATAAGAATAAGAATAAAGAGTATTTATTTCAGAAAACACAGAGTACATATATTCCAGGGGTCTCCGCACTAGGCTACGCCTGTATCGCGGGGAACCAAATACTTTAAATAACAGAATTTGTTTACAAATTGAAATCTTGACAATAGGTACCTGCACTTGGTCTTGATTATTAGCTGTGGTAGTTCCTATATTGGGGAAACCAAATGAACCATAGCGGAAAGGGTCCATCAAGGGACATAATTTATATCACGGCTGTTAAAAAGTGTCAAACTAATAAGTCTGCTGTGGTCGAGCATTTGTTGGAATCCGGACCAAATTACTGGATTAAGCTCCATAACCTGAAAGTCCTTTCAACCGAACCGAAGCTGTCGAAATTAAGAAACATCGGAATATTAATCAAAATGAAGGGCAAGGAATTTCGTCCTGGAATCCCGTGATTTACAAATGTAAGCGTGGTGAAACATCCATTTCAAAGCTATAAAAGTTGTTTTAAAGGAGAGTTGAGTGTAGGAAGGCTTAGTGACAACCCTAGCCTAGAAGGGAATAATCAAAACAAAGTGCGGGTAGTTCGAAAAACCCGCCCAGCTCGAAGGTGTTGATACATTTTCTCGCCAGTCTGGCTGCGACCACGGGTGTGACGTCATCCCCGAAACGTCAGGATAAAATTAAACATAAGTTTAAACGATTAAGACGCGTTTGTCATTAAAATGAGTCAAAATCATGAGAGTCAATCAAGAAATCAATATTTATATTAATTGATTTGTTGTTTGGGAGTGAGCGTAGTAAAAATAATTTTAACTAACTATGAAAACCCAGTTAAAATTTATTAAATGGTTAAATTATGCTCATACAGATTTTTAATTTTTGTTAGAACTTCTTCATTTTTCAAATTCAAGGACCGCTTTCTAGAGTTTATGTGGTAAGGGTAGAGTCGCATATTTTTATTAATTTTAATACAAAGCACAACCCCAGTCTCTTCGTATACCTAAATTCTAATCTACCACTGTATTAGTCACAGTAAGAGTATGTTGGTTAAAATTGACTTTTCCATGCTATTGAACTCTACTAATCACTTACTTTGTATGAGGGGATACATTATTTTATAGATATTTCGATGTTGATACTATGTTGCTCAAAGTTTATCGTAATGGTTGTTAGTTAGACTCAGTCGTTCCCTTCCATCCTGTACAATGAGGCTTTTCTGAAATTACCTTCACCAGGGCAGCAGCACTGAGGCGTCAGGTGCAGAAACTTGTCTAAATTCTCAGAGCGCTTACAGTTTCGTGTTTAAATGTTTTGAATGAGTTAATAAAATTATATAAAAAAATAAAAATACTTTCTAGTTGGTTTTTCTTTGGAGCTAGATAATTGTGTTTCTTAGCGGGACCTTACGGCTAAGTGGCGCCAAATAGTGGCATATGTTTTCGAGATAACCCTCATTCTGCCGCCACGGTCGAAGTTTCAAAAAGTTCGCTTCTACTCTGCCGCTTGTAAAATCTGCCAAATTATTTTATTGACACCAAAAAAAAATTTTTTTCTACAAAATCTGCCGCCCCTAAAATCTGCCGCTCTAGGCCATGGCCTACTTGGCCTACTGGTAAATCCGGCACTGAACAAACCGCTCTGGAAAAAGTGATGTTTCACTTATCCCAACTTGACCATATATACTTACATAATTTCAACATTAACTTTAGGCACTGGTCTCACTGCGAGCTATTAAGTTATGAACTATCGGCTATAAACACGAACAAAATATACGCAAAAGAGACACGCCTATACTCGCCCAGCTATCACCGCATCAGCTTCCACAAAGATCCTAGGGGGGCTATTTGAGTCCCAAAAGCTAACAAGCATTAGGAATGTACGTGCTTATTTTTTTGCGACCTTGCATATATGTTTTGATTAGTTTCCTTGGATTCCATACCTGCTAGGGCTTCCAATCCTGCTATTTTTGTGTGAACAATACCGGAATTATTGCTGCCGGGGTATTTTCATACAACACATACCGGCATTGTCCAAATACCTGCCCTCGGACGTCAAGCTGACACCGGAAGATTTATGACAAACCATCCTCTAGTTACCAGTCCTAGTTACGAGCTGATTACGGCTCCGGGAGCGATAAGACACGGACTCGATTCCCCTTGTTTGTCCTCCTTATCTTCGCCCGGTCTAATTTTCTATAGGTCATATTTCCATAAATTCTGCGAGTCACGGTAAAGGATGTACTGAAGCCCTTTTATTATTGACCGAGGAATCTGAAGAGTTCCTTGGATAAAAAATTGTTTGGAAAAATTTTCAACGGATTTTCTTACGATCAATACGCATTTTGAGTCTGCCTGCGACCACGGGTGTGACCTCATGCCCGAAACGTCAGAATATAATTAAACGTAAGTTTACCCTTTTCATAGGATGAGGGCCAAGACTTTCGTCTTCAAACACTGCGGAATATTGGACGAAAATATGTGTCGTAGCTTCCCGAACGCTGCCCAACCGAGTCGGATTCGACGATTGACCTCTTTCTCGAAGTTGGACCTACCTAACTGGATAGTTTGTCCTAGGTATATATATTCGTCTACAACTTCGAATGTAAAGTCTCCGATGACCTGGTGAAGGTCGCGGGAGTCCGCTGGATGCGGGTGGCGCAGGACCGGTCATTGTGGCAATCTTTGGGGGAGGCCTATGTTCAGCAGTGGACGTCTTTCGGCTGATGTGATGATGATGATGATGAGGGCCAAGACTAAGTAGACCTTTCAAATATTCGAAAGTTTCCGGGAGGTATTCGAATAACCGAAATTAAATTTTATGAAATTCTGCACAAGAATCATGTAAAGTCCAGGAAATCTGGAATGCATACACTTTTTTACCCTACGCCATTGTAATAAAGTTACATAGTGTATACATATCTATGTATACATATGTTTAGATTAACCTATGTAGATAACCGAGGGTTAATTCCGAGACGCGTGACTGTACTGCTGAGCGATCCGTCATTACCATTACTGCGTGATTGTTCACAAAATGTGGGACTCTAGTCTGGTATAATTTGATCTCTAAATAATTCGTCATCATGATCATAACAGCCGAAAGACACTAGCTAAACATAGACCTCCCAAAAATATTGCCACAATGACTGGTCCTGCTGTGGCGCAAATGGCTTGTGGGTGGCCACAAGCCGTTTCTCAAAAAAACAATAAGATTGACCCTTGTGGCATTGTACAAAGGAAACTGGCGGCATTTTTTCGCTGCATCGCAATGCTGATGCGTTGTGCGAGGAAGTTGCTAGCTCAGGGGTCTTTAGTTACGTCAACCAGATGTTTCGCGATTTCAGCAAACAATTTGCGTACGCTGGGACCCCATGAACCTAAAGTTTCTACGCCAAACGGTACAAAAAAACAATTAATACTAAAAGCAATTAATACTCGTATTCCTTGATATGGGTAAAAAATTATATTAAAATCCCGTTAGAAACTTGTTTTCAAGTATCCGGGGAGACTTTTGGTACCTATATTAGTCTGCAGATAGAAAAGTAAACGGTTAGCTTTATGAAAATACTAAATAGCTACCTCTCCTGGGTGTTAGAGGTTACCTAGTTGAAGATATGAGTAGATTATATTATAGGTCTTACGCGTTAGTCTGACTGTTGATTAGGAATTATCAATCGACAGGCGTGGTAGAACGGATCGCTCGCGAGCGGAGACGGTACATTTGAAACTTGATAGGTAACCTAAACATTGTAAAATCGAAATACTTATACCTCTTTATCGGATTCTATTTAAATGTGGTCGCTATTTCTATTACACTATGGGACTAATGGGTTATATCTTGCTTAAGATTGTGTTTAATGTTTAGGGAGT
>JALPQI010013592.1:0-24892 GCA_025490895.1 Thaumatotibia leucotreta | reverse complement strand
AATTTAAAAAAAAAGTAAAATTTCGCCTGTTTTGTTGTTGTTATCAATAAACAAAGACAGAAAATACCACAAAAACTCAATTTGTGTAGTTATTAAAAAAAAAATTTACTAAAAAATTTTAAGCTTTTTTTAAGTTTATTTGACCGACTACTCCGAAAAATCCTCATCATTAAGTGTCACTTTTTTTTTTGCTTTTACGAAGGCTCAAGGTCTAGGGCGGTCTTTAGAATACGAAAATTCCTTGGGATACGTTTTATTTTCTTATTTACGTACATTAATGCTATTTTGATGCGTTTTTAGCGTAAAATTTTGAATTTGGTATTTTTTTATCCTACTTGTATCAAAGTGAGGACGCTAATTTTTTTGTCAGTTAATGCTTTATTTTGAGTAATACTTTTACAAAAAGAAACTAGTTAAAAAACCCAAAAGTTTTTTTTATTAATAATTTTCTTCATTCCAGAATTTCTCAAAAAAAAAATTTCAAAAATTCATAACTCGAAAACTACAAAAAATCGGCTAACATACATGGGGTATATTCTGATAGCTCATGACGTGAGAAATCTAAAAAAAAAATTTTGACGTCAAGGTTTGGACCACCCTGTATTTTCGGCGAAGGCGTTCATTGAAGCCCGAAAGAAGCGATGGATTCCATAATAGAGTCCCGAACGTAGTGAGGGATTTTAAAGTGGAATCCTGAGCGTAATGAGGGATTCAAGCGTTAACGCCCATGACGAAAATAATTTTTAATACCGTGTGACATATGTATACTGCTTTTCACACCACCTATCAGAAAAATAAAATATAAATCACTCATTTAATATTTATGCAAATAATTGATTCTGAAGAAATCTTTATCAATTATGAACGTACTGTTTATTTTCATATTTTATTGTCATCTTTTAGGCTGGTAATAGAAAGTACTTGAACAGAAAATTGCCACTTGGATCCCTCCCAGCAGGGAAGAACAGGCCCGTATTCGAATACGTAGCGAGAAAAAATATTAACCATCTTTCCTTACCACAGCCCCCTCCACACATGGCGAACTTCGTCCAGATCCTCGAATTCTGCCACCACCTGACGGCCTGCGACCAAGGAGAGGGCGACAGAGGCAGTCTCCTCATACTTCTAGTCGGCAACCCGCCGGCACCCGATTGCAAACAATTAGCAGCTTCTACTGGCGTCACTGTGCAGTATATAGGTGAGGACTGCTTGAAATTCGTAAAACCAGGACAAAGACTCGAAAAATGCAGACATTTGGCGTAAATCCCATTTTTTCCCGGACTTAATGACAAGCAATTCATATGATTTTTTTTTTTTTTTATCAACAAGTCTATATTAGTTCACTACAGGAAACCGTGGTCGTCTTAGGCCGTGTGGTGACGGCAGTAAGAATACATTTGTCAACTCCTCCTGCGGGTGTCGTAAGAGTCGACTAAGGGATTGAAGTGTCACTGGCCATTCTTTTATAAAAGATTGATGAGCAGCAGCGTCATCATAGTGGACACATTACTGCGATCGCCAATCCGTTTGCCCAGCGTGGCGATTATGGGCATTTACCTCCTAATGCGTCTATACACATAGTTAATAGGAGAGACCTACGTCCAGCAGTGGACTATCATAGGCTGATGATGATGATGACAGGAAAACGGCCTCTCATTAGCCTATGCGGATTATGCGCATGGCAAATTCTGAGCCGGGACCCTTCCCTATCTATATGTCCACTATGATAATGCATCATCATCTCAGCCATAAGACGTCCACTGCTGAACATAGGCCTCCTCTCTGGACCTCCACATGTACCGGTTAGATGCGACCTGCATCCAGCGTGTCCCGGCGACCTTCATAAGGTCGTCTGTCCATCTTGTGGGTGGACGTCCTACGCTGCGTTTACCTAGCCGTGGTCTCCACTCGAGCACTTCTTCGGTAAATAAATAATCAGTGACACTTCAATCCCTTAGTTGACTCTTAGGACACTCACAGGAAGAGTTGGGGTGGTGACAAATATATTCTTACTGCTGTCACAACATGGCTAATACGGGCAACAAACCAATAATGACGTATTTTGTTCAAGTAAATATTCTCAAAGTAACACCTGTTTTTTTTTATAGGCGACTTTTACACGAAGTGGCGTCAGACCATAAACAAAAGCGGCAAGAAGAGATGAACCCGATTTTGTCGCGTCTCGGACTTGGCTGAACAATCGAAGATCGAATCGAGCTCGCTGCGAATCGCGTCGATGAACTAAGGGAATCGATGATCGGTCTATAATCGATGGTTATAAATTATCTATGGTCTTTTGTAACTTTTTAAATGGAACCATTTTTTTATTTTAGAAAATGTAATAGCTTAATGCATTTTTATCATTGTAGTATTACAGTTGACGAATCATTCATTTTAATAAATAACCATTTTTATCATCTTCATTATTTCATTTTCATTCTCGGGGAATCATTGAATAATCATTTTTCACGACCTCATAACATCCATTTTCTGATTTTTATTAAGTTTTATTTGGCTTAATATGTATTGATTTCTTAAGATATAGTATTATTCATTTCAATAAATATTACGTTCACAAAATAACGAATTTTAATGCCCCACCACTACGTTAAAAGGTAATAAAACAAAACAAAATATTCTTACAAGTAATTTAATTTATTAACAATTATCATAATCATATGTAAAACTAAATAATTACATTTAGATCTTTTTGTCACCGCTCGTGTAGAATATTAAAATGCCTAACAAGAGAATCAAATTGGCTTAGGAACTTCCATTAATAAAACATAATGAATAGTTTACTACAGAATTAAAATTAATCAAAATCAAGTTTTTTGAAATTGCATCTTCATTCATTCATTAACTTCAATGCCACAACTTAGTGAAAAAAGCAAATCTTTAGAAGAAAATTTTAAACATGGAAAATCCCTTCAAAGAGAGAGATCAAACACCAAATGGTGTTTTATTACCATTTTTTTTATCTTGTTAGACATTTTTCTACAGCTACGTACATTAACCCATCCTTAAACTAAGCCATTGCTTGGGTTTGTCAGACAATATGACTAAAGGGACTTTAGTTTAAGGACAGTAGAGTACCAGTTAAGATTATACAAAATCTTAATCAAAACGTCAAAATATACAATCCAATACACAGGGTACGGTTTATTTCATTGAACTGTTTTATACCAGTTTACAATATTGTATATTTTTGTTTCGTTTTCGTATCATATGATTTTCAGTACATTCATTTTACAGAATACGTAAATGTGATACATTATATTACATAATTACAAGTTAGATAATGAAAACCGGTTTATCTATATGAGATAACGGGTAACCGGTTTTTTTCATATATTTAGAATAGAAACCGGTTTACATCCCTATTACAAGTAATTATGCGTCTTTATCGCAAGGTTGAATTTGGCTTCAATTGTCATGGTGTTTACTACTGTCATTGCAGACTCGTAGGTATCGTAACAATGGTTACGAAAACGAAACAAAAGTTTATTAACTATTTCATAACAACACGACCATAATTGGTCACAGAAACCGCAGTTCAATTGTCCAGTCTCATCTAATAATATCTCTAGATTTCAAAACGTATGTCAAAGGCGCTAGGTTCAAAATAGTCGATATATTTTTGGAACCGCCTTCCAACAACTCTTATCAAGTTATTTGATTTAAGAATGTTTGGGTTATTCCCACCTGTTATCACCCATCTGACACCCGTGTTAACAACTGGGTTTTTTTTCTCACCCAACTTTTTTTCAATCCAATTAGAACCGGAAGTTGGAAGTAGATTTTTTTTAATATGAATACTTTGACTTCGTCACTGCGGTTTCCGGGGTTTATTCAATATTTACAAAATCTCCATCTTGATCTAGAAGTCTAGTTGGAGAGATTCCTAGCCGATTGACTAACCCCTAAAGACGCTTAAAAATGGGAGTATGCGACTAAAACATAAGCTCGGCTAATTCAACTATTTTCTTATGTTTTGAAGGTCGCTGAATACGAATATGCAGTCTACAAAAAACTTATTTGAACACAAATAAGTTTTTTTGTAGTAAATATGGTTTCTCGATTACAGACATTTAAAATTACTACTATTGATAAAAAATAAAAAAAATGTAATGAAAATTTTATGGCAGACTCTGATTACTGATAAAACAATACAATTAGTGTCTACATTTTTTCCAATGGAATGGGAAATTTCGGAAAATTACTTTGTGCTCTAGTAACTTAGCGCATTGGTGCCAAAACAACTTAATTTTTTACTATGTTTCCCTAACATTAAATAAAAATAAACTTTATATTCGTATTCAGCGACTCGAAAACATAAGAATTAAGTAGAATTAGCCGTTCTTATGTTTCAGTCCCTACCATGCCATTTTAAGGTGCGTTTAAACCAAAAGAGCATTCGCTGTTCTAGCGCCCGTTCTACGAAATCAACCAATCACGTTTTGTGTACCGATCGAATTTCGTAGAGTGGGAGGTTAGAACAGCGAATGCTCTTTTAGTTTAACCGCACCTTTATGTTTCAGTCACTACCATGCCATTTTAGGGGTCGTAAATGGAGCGTGCAAACTGGTTTCTATTTTATGAGATTACGGTAACCGGTATCTCATAACCGTAACCGGTTTTTTCATAGATTCCAAAACCGGTTTGCGTTCCCTAGTTGTAAACGCTCGCATATAGCCTCACCCTGGGGCCCGGTGGTCTACCCGGAGAGGTCTCCGTGGTCGAATAGTTCTTGGTCGTAGAGCGCGGCGCGAACGGTGCGGCCGCCGAAGTAGCGCCCGTTCAGTGCCGCCGCTGCCGCCGCTGCCTCTGTGGGGATATTGGTTAATGAGTGCCAGCGAGTGTTAACGGCCAGAGTAGGGTTGCCAACCGTGCTATTTTATATAGTATTGTACTATATTTCGACTCTCTGTACTATACAGGGTGGAAAAAGATTTTGGGTCAGTGAGGGCAGCTAACAGATCCGGTGTAGCTACGCGAAAATGGTCTTAGGAAACCTTCCCGTGATTTCCAATTAAAGAAGATGGATGTTTTCAGATTTTGGAAAAAGTATACAGGGTGCGAGAAAATGGTCATTTTTGACAAACTCTTTTTTTGATGCCAATCGATCCTGTTTCTGTTCAGGATCAAAAGCTTGTATGGGACCAAAAAAATTTTTTCGGCTAGAAAAGCCGCAAATCGAGATTTAATATTCCCGTACAAATTGTATGAAAATTAAAAATTATTTTTTTCACGCTTAATTTTTTTATGCCAATCGATTCCATTCTTATCCAGTACCAATAGTTTCCTAGAGGTGAACATACGGCAACGTTAAACTTTAATTGCATTATCTGTCACGCTAATTAATGTTGCTAATGTTTTCATACAGTATTATTGTCATTTAGCATAGGACAACTAATTGTCGTGACAGATAACGTAATTAAGGTTTCACTTTTTTCCATAGTAAATGTATGAAAACAGTTTTTTTTTAATTTTGGCATTTTTGTACATTGCCATAAGTTGACCCGTAGGGAACAATTGGTACTGGATAGGAATGAAATCGATTGGCATAAAAAAATTAACCGTGAATAAAATAATTTTTAATTTTCATACAATTTGTATGAGAATTTTAAATCTCGATTTGTGGCTTTTCTAGCCGAAAAATTTTTTTTGGTCCCATACAAGCTTTTGATCCTGAACAGAAACAGGATCGATTGGCATCAAAAAAAAAGTTTGTCAAAAATTACCATTTTCTGGCACCCTGTATGTTTTTTTCAAAATCTGTAAACGCCATTCTTCATCAATTTTAAATCGAGGGAAGGTCTTCTAAGACCATTTTCGCGTAGCAACACGGGATCTGGTAGCTGCCCTCACTGACCCAAAATCTTTTTCCACCCTGTATACTGTTGAAGAAAAATATAGTACGCAAAAATACTACATTTTGGGGGGGCTAATAATTGTATCATGTATGCTGCTGATGGAGATATAAACTTCCAAATTTCGAGAATGCCCCTCTTACCGCGACTCAGTCAAAAATAGTCCTTATGTGATAGAAAAATAAAGATTTGCAAAGAGTACTATATTTTTTTACAATGTACTATATTTATTCACGTATTTTTTTGAAAATACTATAAATCTCTAAAAAATAGTTGGGAACCCTAGGCCAGAGTGGGGCAACAATTAATCTGATTACTTTTGTAATAGTACATTGTGCATCAAGGGAGGTAATTACGGAATTACTAACGAGAGTGTTAGAAGCCCGACGCCGTAGGCGGAGAGCTTTCAATGACTCGAGTTAGTATTCCGCTTACCGATCGCGATGCATACAATGTTTTTCATTAGACTTGCAGACAAAAAAATAAGTTTTAAGACAAAATATTATTAAATGACGTATTGACATTTCCATTACTCCCTCCCTTACTCCCTTGGGAATTTCACTTTTCTATTTACTCCCGCTACGCAGGCAAGAAATGGCGCGCTTAGACAGCAAGTGTGATGAAACTCCCCCCCCTCCCCTATGGTGATAATTGGTGATCGGGGTCATCGGAAAAATCACGTGTAATTTTTTGTTACTCTGTGCTATACAGCATACTTCTTTTATAACATAACCGAATGTCAAATCCTGAACTTCGTTTTAAATATTCGCGGACATTTAGCTCGTAGTTTGCAAAAAAGTTTTTTCCCATCACGTGTGCGTGTTGCATTCGTGTAAAATATCACCAAGTATTACCATGGGGGAGGGGGCGTCTAAAATAGGCCAAAATCGCATGACGTGATTAATGGACAAGCCCTTAATTAAAATCCAAATAGGCATTCCCGCAGCGGGAGCTTGCTAGACGAAGGGTTATAAGAGAAATACTGACCGTCAGGGTTTTGGAATTGTACGAATATCTTAACGAGCGCGTGCGCCGGATCGTCTGTCTCGCTCTGGCGCTCGTTGTAGATTACAAGCCGCTCCACGGCGCCCCATTTGCCACATTCCTCCTGTAAACAAGTACATTTGAAAAAATTATTAAGATGAGAAATTCTAGAGTCAAACGGATAAAATCTCACTAGAAGATTCAGGTATTATCACGCATTTTAATTGACCATAATTTAGCAGAAAGCGACCAATGTCAATTGGTCGCTTTCTGCATTGTCAACAAATCGAAGTTGGTTGTTCCCTGCATAACCATGGTCAATTTATCCTCATAAGCCCTGGACCATTTGAAAGAGTGTTTGACTATTTTAAAAACCTTATTGTTAAAATAATAGGGACTTACAGATGTAGTGAGAAATGACTTGCCTTCGGAAGCGTTCGTCAACGTCATGCTGTTTCAGTCTATCTCACTGAGACTGACAGTAATAGCTGTCATGCTACTTCAGTCAGACTCGGTGACACTGCCTGAAACAGCATGTGTTTACGAACGTTTCCGAAGGCAAGTAATTTCTCACTACACCTATACTACTTTAATCGAAAATCGAATTCGAAAGGTACAAAACAAAAGCAACTCAGTTCATAAAGTTTAAATTCAAGTGTATATCATTACATTATAGTAATATTACAACAAAAAATCGATCTAACATACCCATAATCACGGGTCCGCGATCATGAAAACCGGTAAGAGATAAGAACTGAGTAGATTTTTTCAAAACGATTTATCACACAATTCTAGAACCAGTTATTATTATAACCGGTTTAATCATGTCGTATATCAGAAAAAAAAAGAAGAAAAAAGATTTATTGCCACACATACAAAAAGTGCAATTTATGCAAAAAAAAAACAACATAATTATCTGTCAACAAAAAGAAACAGAACCATAAAATTGTGGCAACAGGAGTATGCTCAGCATTTTGCTGCAAGACAGACTGGCTGTCACAGCGCTGATTTTCAGCCACCCCCGACGACTCTTTCGTTTACAATGCAAAGTGTGGAGTCTTAGATTACAAGGTAAGAGAAAAAAATATTGTACACATAAAATAAATTAAAAACAAAATATGTATAAAATTTAAAACATATTATATAAATTTAATAATCACAATCTTAGAAATAGTACACAAACTGGGCAAAGTATATTTATGTATAACTGAACAAAAAATATGAAAATGGGCAATTTAAAAGGTACAGGCACTCAAAGGTCCATTTGCTTATTAAAAAGTAAAGTTTTGACTTTAGATTTAAAAGAGTTTTGGGACATATTATTATGTGACATGAGTTTTGGGACATGTTGTTCTCAGTCTTGCAAGTTACCTGAATCTCATGATGTAAAGCTTCATCCACCTCCTCAGGAGCGACCATGTTCGCGAGAAGTACAGTCCGCGACACACGCCGCCGCATCAGCCGCTGCATGACGAGATGTCGCGCCGACTGTCCCGATATGGAGAGGGATTCTTGTTGCTGAAGAGTGTCAGGGGAAGAGTCGAGGAGTTTCTTCTGGAGAGCCGCTTGGAGGCCGGCTTCGCCTGTCGCGGCGGATGCGGCTGAGACTGGTGGGGGTTGGGCCTGGGAAATAGAATAGAATAATGTTTTCTCAAACATGCAATGAAATATTGGACGTAATTACTAATTATGCAAAAGGGAACCAATCCACACGAATCTGTCATTTTAAAGATTGACTTTGTTTCTTGTGATTTAAAGTGTTAATTAGAATGAAAAATTCATGTGGGTTGGTTCCCTTTTGCATAATTACGTCCTATTGTATTTACGTTCCTTAAAATAGACTCAGAAGGATCGCTTTTAGGGTGCAGTAACTCACTGGGATGGAAATGGAATTTCATAACACTTTTCATGCCTAGCCCTGCAAAGTAATTTTTTTTAAATTTCGACAACATTGGGGATCATCCATTAATTACGTCACACCTCAAGGGGGAGGGAGGGGGTCCACAAAATGTGACATATCGTGACAGGGGGGAGGGAGGAGTTCTATGTTTGTGACGTCACAATCCTCACATACATGAATACATGAACATAAAAGAATAGAAAATCCAAAATCCTTGAGCGGAGGAAGAACAGGTAAATTTTCTCTACCTGAATTTTACGAATCATTTTAAGCAATCCCAATAAAAAGTTACTTAAAAAGTGATGTGGTAATTTTTACCTTCTTAAACTAAAAATCTACTTGTGACGTCACACTAAGAGGGGAGGGTGTAGTTAATTGTGACGAAGTGTGACAAGGGGGGAGGGAGGGGTCAAAAAATCATAAAATTGGTGTGACGTAATTAATGGATGATCCCTTGTCATTTTTTTGTATTTCTTTGTATGTTTGAGAAAAGCACTATACATGCCTCGGTGTGATAAGAATTCCCGGCCTCGTTACCTATCAACCAACTTAACCGGAAATGCTCATTTTCCCCTCCTCTGATGTAATGTACTATTTCTCAAACATGCAATGAAATGTTGTAGTTACGTGCCTAAAAAGTAGCAAGGAAGTACCTCGTTGCCGAGTGCCTCTTTTTTAATTTTCATAGGGATGTAAGGGGATTCGAATTCCATCTCACGAATCCCAAGCCAACCTTCCCTGCTCGTGGTCATCCTGCTGAATAACGAACGAGGCTCTGGCGACCCACCAACCCGCACTTGGAGCAGCGTGGTGGGTTTATGGTCCATATCCCCCTCATGATAGTACACTCCCCGATACGGCCCCGAGTGCCCGGCAAAAGGGGTGCTAAGAATCCCCGGGCGGCGATCTCCCACAAACTAAATTTAACGACCAATGCACGAAAAATGGACTCCGATATGCTTCATGTCTTGACCTACAACGTCCGCACTTTAATGAAGAATGAGCGTCTCATAGAACTAGAACACGCTTTAAAAGAAATTAAATGGGACGTAATGGGTCTATCAGAGGTTCGACGAGAAGGCGACCTAACAGTAGAGCGCGATGATAATATATTCTACCACTTTGGAACAGCCGGCGGTCTGTACGGGGTAGGCTTTCTCGTGAAAAGGAAGTGGAAGGATAACATTATCGAATTCTTGGGTTATTCCGACAGGGTAGCAGTGTTGAGATTGAGTATATCCCAAAATCATACCTTAACTCTAATTCAAGCTTACGCACCAACGTCTTCACATAGCGACGATGAGATCGAAGAATTTTATGACCTCCTGAACAAAGCTTGTGATGAAAACCGAGGAACTTGGACCATGATGCTCGGAGATTTTAACGCAAAGGTCGGAGTAAGGGCTGAATTGGATAATACCAACATACTCGGACCACATGGACTTGGTAACAGAAACGAACGCGGTGCTCGACTTATCCAATTTGCCTTCGGACAAAGCATGAGCATAAGTAACACCTTCTTCCTGAAAAAGCCTCAACGTCGCTGGACGTGGATTTCGCCACGTGGAGATACTAGGAATGAAATTGACTATATCCTTTCATCCAGCCAAAGTCTGATAACTGACGTATCAACCATCAACAAATTCAAATTTAGTTCCGACCACAGACCTATTAGAGTAAAAATAAAATTTAACCTTAAAATCCATCGTAAACAGTTATTCCTAAAAAGCATAAAGCGTCTAAACAAAGACACCCTGATATCAAACCATGACCAATTCAACCTAGAGTTACGAAATAGCTTTGACGCATTAAACAGGGACAACACCACTTCAGATATTCAAATCATGTACGATAATATTATAAATAGTATAAAAACCGCTAGCAGCAAAATTAAATCAACCCGAAAAAATAACACTAAACTCACAAAAGACACATTACAGTTAATCGAAGACCGAGAATATTATAAACATAACAGAAACCAATACAACATAATAGATAAACAGGTGAAGAGAAGTATAAGAAGGGACGTACGTAAATTCAACACGAAACTTGTCGAAATAGCACTAACCACACATTCATCTCTCCGTACGGCCAAGCAAGGCATAGACAAAAACAAAACCTGGATAACCAGTCTTCGAGATACTGACGGAAAAAAATGCAGCAGCAGGGCCAAGTAATAGATATTTGTACCAAATACTATACCCAGTTATATTCCTCCGACTCCACACACTTACCATTCAGTAATAGCGACTCCTGCAACCCCTTAACCATCCCCCCGATAACTGGTTTTGAAGTTAACGCCGCTCTTAAAACCATGAAGTATCAAAAGAGCCCCGGGGAAGATGGTGTCACAACTGAAGCACTTAAAATAGGGAAAACAACCTTGTTGCCACATCTAACAAACTTTTTCAATTCTATTTTACACAGCCGCAAAATTCCTCCTAATCTATGCCACTCAAATATTATACTTTTACATAAAAAAGGCGATAAAGCAGACATTAATAACTACAGACCTATCAGTTTAACCTCGCATATCTACAAACTATTTATTAAGATAATAGAAAATAGAATCGCCCCACTGCTGGACAAACATCAGCCACCCGAGCAAGCTGGTTTTCGCCCTAGTTTCTCCACAACTGACCACCTCCACACTTTAAACCAGTTAATAGAGAAGTCCAACGAGTTCAATGTGCCTCTGTACCTTGCTTTTGTCGACTATAGCAAGGCATTTGATAGCGTCAAACACACAGCTATACTTTCCGCCATGCAGAATCAGGGTATAGATTCAAGGTATGTTGAACTCGTTGGAACAATTTACAATAGCAGTACGGCCAACATTAAGTTGCATACGCCAGGTCCTACATTCAAAATAGAAAAAGGCGTTAAGCAGGGCGACCCGCTGTCTCCTAAATTGTTCACCAGTTGCCTTGAAGAAATATTCAAAAAGCTGGCGGTCTCGTGGGAGGGGTTGGGCATTGTCATCGGTGATAAAAGGTTAACAAACCTGCGCTTTGCCGATGACATTGTCCTATTCTCCCATACGGCATCTCAATTACAGAAAATGCTACAAGATCTCAGCATCGCAAGCCTTGAGGTTGGACTCACAATGAATCGAACAAAAACTCAGTTAATGACCAATAGAACGAAACGTAGGGTCACGGTAGACGGACAGGATATACAATATGTCGATGAGTACATATACTTGGGCCAGATAGCTTCTTTCGAAAACAGGCAGACCGCGGAAGTCAACAGACGTCTCGATAATGCCTGGAAGAGCTTCTGGTCCATGAAAGCGCTGTTGAAGGGTGACCTTCCACTGTGTCTCAAGCGCAAACTCATTGACATGTGTATCTTGCCCGTCCTAACCTACGGCGCACAAACCTGGTCATTAACTGAAGCTCTCAAGTCAAAACTCAAGGTTTGCCAGAGGGCGATGGAGCGCAGCATACTTGGTGTTCGTAGAACTGATCGAATCAGAAACACGGAACTGCGCTCCAGAACCGGAATTGTAGATGTAGGTGTCAAGACCGCTAAGCTTAAATGGGACTGGGCCGGGCATGTTTGCCGTATGCACCCGGCAAGGTGGGCCAAAATGGTTTCAGACTGGGACCCACGGGAAACCTTCGATGGTGCTGGCCGGGGCATTGGCAGACCGAGAAGGAGATGGCGGGACGACCTGGACGCGTTTTATCCGAATTGGCGGGAGAAATGTGACGACCGGGCCGAATGGAGGAAAACAGGGGAGGCCTTTGCCCAGCAGTGGGACACTAAACCAGGCTGATAAAAAAAAAAAAAAAAAAATTTGACATAGGGTGGTGACCTGGCATCTTGGCTTTTAGCCAATAATTATCTCTAAGTAATATTAGTAAAAAAAAATGATTCACAAATTTTTGTAGTTATAATTAGGTATTTAAATTATATAATTTAAAATAAATGTACAATAACTGCTCAAAATAATATTTAAAAAGCAGTATTATACGGCGCGATCCGTTGGCCCCGATCATCGCATGCGATTAATTGGACCCAACCGACCGCGTCGTCTAATACCGCTTTTTAAAAGTAAAAATTTGCAACTTTCAACAGGTCAATCTTAAAAAAAAAATGAGGTGTCGGTGTCGTATTTGACTTTAGTTGTGTTTCAAAGACTTAGTTATGTAGTTGACTTATAATTTCTTAGAAAGAAGATACATTTTTTTGTTTCATTTCATTGCATGTTTGAGAAAAGCATTATACATACCTCGGCCATGAAGTGACATGTTGCAGTCCGAATACTATCTCGGTAGTAATGTACTTTTATTTGATGATTAGTACAGAAAAAGAAATGAGTGAAATTACATACACAAAATATCAATAATTGTATAGATGGATTTGATTGGAGAGAATGAATGACATCTATCATTGCATGTATGCGGCCGTGCTATACCAACCTGTATCTACTGTAATTTTGGCATCCACACATAGATACATTCTGTCACTCGATCCATTCGTGCCACCTTTCGTGAATTTACCTGGGTGCTTAGCCAAGTTGCCAATCGCTAGCGCTTAATCGTCAATCGTGAACGAAAGCCAGCTAACTGTCTTTGTCGCGCTAATAAAAAAGAGTGACAGAGAGGGAAAACTACGATTCGCTACTAAGCGTTAGCGATTGGCATCTTGTAACCGTTATAATGGCGGGACCAGATCATATCGCATTATTTAGTACTGAATTTGTACTATTTGGTACCTGTTGTAAAATAATTTGTACCTCTTCCATTTCAAAATTATACTTCAAATAGTCTGGCGGAATCTGAATATTTCAAATATAATTTTGAAATGGAAGAGGTACTAATTTTTTTACAAGTGGTACCAAATAGTACAAATTCAGTACTAAATAATGCAATATGAATCGATCGAACTGCTCGTATCGAACTGCTACTATGGTCGTACTGATATTTTGCTCTCTTTAATTTGTCAATGTGTTCTCTGTAATTTTGATGTCCTCTCCTGCTTTATTACGTTACTTTTGGTTAATGTTAATGTACCTATCATGTATTCTGGTTGCCCTGAAAACCAGCGCCATGGCTAAAACTTTAGCTAGCGGCATATGCTGAGTGGCATCCATTTTGGTTGTTTTTAGTTTAAGATGTATTTTAATTTAAGTTTACCTTTTTACACCAAATAAATGAATTCTATTCTAACGGTTACGGCATCTTGGCTTAAGCATCCTGTACATCAAGGATATGAAATATTCACCTGCGGCGGCGGCTGTGCCCTCACACTGACCGGCGGCGGCGGAATCACGACCCCCGGCGGCGGCAACGCGGCGGGCAGAGCTGGCAACGTCGCGGGCAACGCGGCCGGCAGCACGGGCAGAGCTGGCAACGCCGCGGCCAGCGTGGGCAGCGCTGCGGCCGGGGAGACGCCGAGAGCGTTCAGCTTGGTTAGCCCGAGGGCGACCGATTTGATTGGAGAGAATGAATGACATCTATCATTGCGTATACGCGGCCATGCTATACCAACCTGTATCTACTGTAATTTTGACATCCACACATAGATTCTGTCACTCGATCCATTCGTGCCACCTGTGAATTTACCTGGGTGCTTAGCCAAGTTGCCAATCGCTAGCGCTTAATCGTCAATCGTGAACGATCTATTCTATTCTATTCTATTCTAAAGGCAGCTAACTGTCTTTGTCGCACTAATAAGAAAGAGTGACAGAGGGAAAACTACGATACGCTACTAAGCGTTAGCTATTGGCATCCCGTACATCTAGAATATGAAATATTCACCTGTTAGCTAGCGCTAGCGCTTAATCGTCAATCGTGAACAATCTATTCTATTCTATTCTATTCTAAAGGCAGCTAACTGTCTTTGTCGCACTAATAAGAAAGAGTGACAGAGAGGGAAAACTACGATACGCTACTAAGCGTTAGCTATTGGCATCCCGTACATCTAGAATATGAAATATTCACCTGTTAGCTAGCGCTAGCGCTTAATCGTCAATCGTGAACAATCTATTCTATTCTATTCTATTCTAAAGGCAGCTAACTGTCTTTGTCGCACTAATAAGAAAGAGTGACAGAGGGAAAACTACGATACGCTACTAAGCGTTAGCGATTGGCATTCTGTACATCTAGGATATTAAATATTCACCTGCGGCGGCGGCTGCGGTCTCACACTGACCGGCGGCGGCGGAATCACGACCCCCGGCGGCGGCAACGCGGCGGGCAGAGCTGGCAACGTCGCGGGCAACGCGGCCGGCAGCACGGGCAGAGCTGGCAACGCGCCGGGCAATGCCGCGGCTAGAGTGGGCAGCGCTGCGGCCGGGGAGACGCCGAGAGCGTTCAGCTTGGTTAGCCCGAGGGCGACCGATTTGATTGGAGAGAATGAATGGCATCTATCATTGCGTATACGCGGCCATGCTATACCAACCTGTATCTACTGTAATTTTGACATCCACAGATAGATACATTCTGTCACTCGATCCATTCGTGCCACCTTTCGTGAATTTACCTGGGTGCTTAGCCAAGTTGCCAATCGCTAGCGCTTAATCGTCAATCGTGAACGAAAGGCAGCTAACTGTCTTTGTCGCACTCTACGAACAAATAAAACATGGAAGCCGCACGCCATACTAAATTGCCTTTCTAAAATGGTCCTGAATTTTAGTTGACAAGTGTCACCCCTCTTCAATGCGTCACGGTAATGAATTTCAATATCAACCTATAAAAACTTAAACCGTCATTTAAAAATAGTTGTGATTGGTCCATCAAAATTTTTATTGGCAATATTCTGTAAACATTTGACAAAGATGTTGCGCCGAAATTTGCGCTGTGTTAAGAAAAGCGCTATGTTCTGCCCATCTTAGCACAATTGAACAATTGGTTTTGGGGGCATTTTTGAGCTGGCGTTAGACGTCCATGTTATATATGGTCAATGGTAAAGAGTGACAGAGAGGGAAAAATACGATACGCTACTAAGCGTTAGCGATTGGCATCTTGGCTTAAGCATCCTGTACATCTAGGATATGAAATATTCACCTGCGGCGGCGGCTGCGGTCTCACACTGACCGGCGGCGGCGGAATCACGACCCCCGGCGGCGGCAACGCGGCGGGCAGAGCTGGCAACGTCGCGGGCAACGCCGCCGGCAGCACGGGCAGAGCTGGCAACGCGCCGGGCAATGCTGCCGCTAGAGTGGGCAGCGCTGCGGCCGGAGAGACGCCGAGAGCGTTCAGCTTGGTTAGCCCGAGGGCGACCGATTTGATTGGAGAGAATGAATGGCATCTATCATTGCGTATACGCGGCCATGCTATACCAACCTGTATCTACTGTAATTTTGACATCCACAGATAGATACATTCTGTCACTCGATCCATTCGTGCCACCTTTCGTGAATTTACCTGGGTGCTTAGCCAAGTTGCCAATCGCTAGCGCTTAATCGTCAATCGTGAACGAAAGGCAGCTAACTGTCTTTGTCGCACTCTACGAACAAATAAAACATGGAAGCCGCACGCCATACTAAATTGCCTTTCTAAAATGGTCCTGAATTTTAGTTGACAAGTGTCACCCCTCTTCAATGCGTCACGGTAATGAATTTCAATATCAACCTATAAAAACTTAAACCGTCATTTAAAAATAGTTGTGATTGGTCCATCAAAATTTTTATTGGCAATATTCTGTAAACATTTGACAAAGATGTTGCGCCGAAATTTGCGCTGTGTTAAGAAAAGCGCTATGTTCTGCCCATCTTAGCACAATTGAACAATTGGTTTTGGGGGCATTTTTGAGCTGGCGTTAGACGTCCATGTTATATATGGTCAATGGTAAAGAGTGACAGAGAGGGAAAAATACGATACGCTACTAAGCGTTAGCGATTGGCATCTTGGCTTAAGCATCCTGTACATCTAGGATATGAAATATTCACCTGCGGCGGCGGCTGCGGTCTCACACTGACCGGCGGCGGCGGAATCACGACCCCCGGCGGCGGCAACGCGGCGGGCAGAGCTGGCAACGTCGCGGGCAACGCCGCCGGCAGCACGGGCAGAGCTGGCAACGCGCCGGGCAATGCTGCCGCTAGAGTGGGCAGCGCTGCGGCCGGAGAGACGCCGAGAGCGTTCAGCTTGGTTAGCCCGAGGGCGACCGATTTGATTGAAGAGAATGAATGACATCTATCATTGCGTATACGCGGCCATGCTATACCAACCTGTATCTACTGTAATTTTGACATCCACACATAGATACATTCTGTCACTCGATCCATTCGTGCCACCTTTCGTGAATTTACCTGGGTGCTTAGCCAAGTTGCCAATCGCTAGCGCTTAATCGTCAATCGTGAACGAAAGGCAGCTAACTGTCTTTGTCGCACTCTACGAACAAATAAAACATGGAAGCCGCACGCCATACTAAATTGCCTTTCTAAAATGGTCCTGAATTTTAGTTGACAAGTGTCACCCCTCTTCAATGCGTCACGGTAATGAATTTCAATATCAACCTATAAAAACTTAAACCGTCATTTAAAAATAGTTGTGATTGGTCCATCAAAATTTTTATTGGCAATATTCTATAAACATTTGACAAAGATGTTGCGCCGAAATTTGCGCTGTGTTAAGAAAAGCGCTATGTTCTGCCCATCTTGGCACAACTGAACAATGAGGGTTTTCGATAATTTTTCTGCCACCAGGCGGCGCTTCGTACGTTCCTGGTCTCGACAACTGTCAGATTCATACTATTCATAGGCACTTGGGCCTAAAATATTGAAATTCTATTTTATTTGGAAGAGAATTGATTTTGTAATGGATTACGACTATTACACGGTCATCGAACTGAAGACGGAGCTATAAAACAGGCACGCAAAGTCACTGGTATTAAAAATAATTACTTTAACTTTGTTAATTTCATGAGAATTGACTTGGAACTATTTTATTTATTTATTTTAGGTAACAATATGCCTAAAGTAATCGTTTTCAGAATAAATAAACCTATAAATATGTTGAAAATTAAATGCGCGTATTTATTTTGACAGTTCGTTAAACGGTCGGCTCAGTGCTGCCATCTCACCTCCCCATAGCGGCAGAAAAAGTATCAAAAACCCTCATTGCTTTTGGGGGCATTTTTGAGCTGGCGTTAGACGTCCATGTTATTTATGGTCGCAGCTACTGTCATTTTGACATCCACACATAGATACATTCTGTCACTTACTCGATCCATTCGTGCCACCTTTTGTGAATTTACCTGTACATCTTCTTCTTCATATTTAAGAGCTGTGCTCTTGTCGGTGGAGCAATCTCCAAACCATCCGGTCCTCTGCCAACTCTTTAACCTTTTGATACGACACGACCTGAACCTTCTCTTTTATTTGGTTGAAATAGTTGATCCTCGGCCTTCCTCTCCCTCTCCTTCCCTCTATCTTTCCTTCTATGATGTTTTTAAGGAACAGGTCGTGTCGTAGCAGATGTCCAATCAGTACTCCTCTTCTATTGTTTGCAATATATGCCTCTTCTCCTTAACCCTCTCCAGCACCCTTGCGTTTGATATCATTTCGGTCCAACTAATCTGTACATCTAGGATATGAAATATTCACCTGCGGCGGCGGCGGTCTCACACTGACCGGCGGCGGCGGAATCACGACCCCCGGCGGCGGCAACGCGGCGGGCAGAGCTGGCAACGTCGCGGGCAACGCGGCCGGCAGCACGGGCAGAGCTGGCAACGCGCCGGGCAATGCCGCGGCTAGAGTGGGCAGCGCTGCGGCCGGGGAGACGCCGAGAGCGTTCAGCTTGGTTAGCCCGAGGGCGACCGATTTGATTGGAGAATGAATGACATCTGTCAGTGTGTATACGCGGCCATGCTATACCAACCTGTATCTACTGTAATTTTGACATTCACACATAGATACATTCTGTCACTCGATCCATTCGTGCCACCTCTCGTGAACTTACCTGGGTGCTTAGCCAAGTTGCCAATCGCTAGCGCTTAATCGTCAATCGTGAACGATCTATTCTATTCTAAAGGCAGCTAACTGTCTTTGTCGCACTAATAAGAAAGAGTGACAGAGAGAGAAAACTACGATACGCTACTAACCCTTAATTTGGCAATGTTCGTCACAATGAACATGGTCTTCGACCCACTTTTTGTATTTTTTTAAGACAGAATTTTCTGCTCTATACAATGGCGAGGAGGCTAGAACGCACGATTTTTTTGAAATTTGCCAAATTAGGGCTAAGCGTTAGCGATTGGCATCTTGGCTTAAGCATTCTGTATATCTAGGACATGAAATATTCACCTGCGGCGGCGCCTGCGGTCTCACACTGACCGGCGGCGGCGGAATCACGACCCCCGGCGGCGGCAACGCGGCGGGCAGAGCTGGCAACGTCGCGGGCAACGCGGCCGGCAGCACGGGCAGAGCTGGCAACGCGCCGGGCAATGCCGCGGCTAACGTGGGCAGCGCTGCGGCCGGGGAGACGCCGAGAGCGTTCAGTTTGGTTAGCCCGAGGGCGACCGCGTTGCTGGCTACTGCATCCATTGCCTGGAAGGGAGTTGGTAAGTTGAAGGTAATTTTACTTTTCTAACGAGGCATTTTTATCAATATACGAGGGCTGCCTTTTAAGTCGTGTCGTTTGCCAACCTCCCGCGATTTAAAAAAAAATAAACATATGGCATTTTCATCCTTTTGAATTGAACTAAACTAAACTAGTTTTCAGCGTGGGCAGCGCTGCGGCAGGAGAGACGCCGAGAGCGTTTAGTTTGGTTAGCCCGAGGGCGACCGCGTTGCTGGCTACTGCGTCCATTGCATGGAAGGGAGTTGGTAAGTTGAGCGTTTTACTTTTCAAACGAGGCATTTTTATCAATATACGAGGGCTGCCTTTTAAGTCGTGTCGTTTGCCAACCTCCCGCGATTTAAAAAAAATAAACATATGGCATTTTCATCCTTTTGAATTGAACTAAACTAAACTAGTTTTCAGCGTGGGCAGCGCTGCGGCCGGAGAGACGCAGAGAGCGTTTAGTTTGGTTAGCCCGAGGGCGACCGCGTTGCTGGCTACTGCATCCATTGCCTGGAAGGGAGTTGGTAAGTTGAGCGTTTTACTTTTCAAACGAGGCATTTTTATCAATATACAGGGTGCCCATGAGGAAGGGGAAAAAATCAACAGCGGATTTCTGACCTTTGAAGTTAAAAATGTCATATGAAGTTTTCTGGATTGAGTCTATTTTAAGAGAAAATTATATTTTTTCCTAAAACCGTTTTAGCCCGTTACGCTATGATAAACGCATTTTAGGAAACGATTTTGTTGCCATGTTGTCTTAGTCCTGTCACACTTAATTGACAGACATCAAAAGAACAAACAAAATCTTTAATTACCTAGCAAATATCCTTTTTTTGTGTATTGAGGCATTCAAAACATCAAAAGAAAACTAAAAAAACATATATTTTTTTGCAGATTTGACCAAAACTCACTTAACATTTTTTGCTTCTTTTAGTCTCAGGAATATGCTTTTCCCTTTCCTCACGGGCACCTTGTATAGTAGATTACATGCCAAGGCCGTTTAAGTGGGAAATGTCTGGGATGACGTGTGATCCGAGGCTTTCCCATTTAACGACCGGGGTGTGTATATTATTTTTCATCACACTTGCATACATTCATTCTCTTCCTGACAGATGATGCAAAATCGATAAGCCTCTATTTACGTAAATAGTGAAATTATTGCTGACATTTCATTATTTCGACAATTGTAATCACTAGTGATTGTCGTTGATCATCGTTGACGTTTTGTTTGTTTACATGATAAGACAAGTAAGGATGAATGCACTGTAGAACATGTTGCCAAGGCCGTTTATTAAGGATTTTGGGGCCCCTTTCGAAAGGAAAGTAAACGTGAGAATAAATGTGAGGAAAGTTGTCGATCTTTAGGGGGCCTGAAGATGGGAGCCCTGGGCACGTGCCCCTTGTGCCCTTATGGTAAAGACGGCATTGCATGTCAAAGTCAAACTATTCTTTATTCAAGTAAGCTTATTAATAAGCATTTTCGAATCGTCTGACATTATCGAGGGAGTAAAAAATCTACTACTGGTTCAAACCCTACGTTCCTGAGAAGAACTAGTAAGAAACTCAGGTGGACTTATTTTTTCAAAACAGTATAATAATACATCTTATTAAAATAACATGCATTAAAGAATGTATTACATAAAAAAAAAACATTATTAAAGACACTTTTATAAAAGAGAGAAATAAATAAAGGATCATAATATTAAACAAAAATAATTATTATTGTACAAGTTCACAATATTATTAAGTATCTATATTTATACTACTAGAGATGTAAAGGTCCTCTAGTTGTCAGAATGCACCAGTTGCACCTCACCTCCCACATCCCCACACACACACACAGCGCGCATCCCCAGCCGCGATGCAACTACCGTGACGTCACATGCATGGTATCACGTCATGAGCAGCCAATGAAAGGCATATATGACGTGATAGGCGACCAATCACATGCTGGCTCGTCATCCCTTCAAGCACCAATGAGGATAGAAGCCAACTTGGAGCCCATCACTCTCTCTCATACGTACCACCACGTAGCACTAGCCTATTTTCCCATTTTTAATTTTAATTTGTTTTAAAAAACAAATTTCTAGCAGATTGTTCAGCATTTAAAGATATTTTTTCTTTGTTAAGTTTTTTGTTACTTACGATACTTTAAACCTGTCAGCGTATGTGCTGCAGTTACCTACAGTTTTATTAAGTAATTTTGGTTTGTGAATATGTATTTACTTAATTATTATTTCTATTAAGGAAACTCCAGGTTTAGTCCAGTTTTAATTAAATTTACTGTAATGTATGTTGTATAACCGTTTGTTTCTCAATAAATAAATTAAAAAAAAGTAATTAAGCCACAAAAAATAATGTACAAAAAACCCGAATTGACCATAGTTATGCAGAAAACTAGTGCAGTCATTGAAGCATTAATGCTCCGAATTTTTTTACTGTGCACCGAATTGCATACAATTTTGGAATTAGGTTCACCTTACCCTTAACTTCAAAAGTGAAAATGATTCGAAATCCGCAACCACCCCGGGGGTGGTTGCCACCCCTTCTCGGGGGTGGCGTTTTTTTTTTGCTAAATAACCTCGGATATCGATAGAAGGCCTAATTCTAAGCAATAAATTATCTATAAAGTTTTTCAAAAAATCCAATACTTTTCAAGTTATTCGCAATTGAAAATTCGCAATTTTTTCACGTTTTTCATCCGATTTTTGCCAATATCGCCAAAAATATACGTTTTATCGAAAACTTCGTAAGTACAAAATTGTAGCAGGTAAAACAATGATCAATTTGGGTTTTTATAAAGTATTACAAGTGCAATATTAAGCTAGATATTAAGGATCAAGGCCGTTTTTTATTTTGTCTGAAATTTAATCGATGTGGTCAATGTCATCTACCGGCGAGTAGATGCATTTTATGCATTCTAATACTCAAGGATTTTGTAGTGCTTGAAATAAGCTTTAAAATGAGCACCATTAAAAGTCTTTTGCACGTAAACTAAGTGAGCTGTATTGCAAATAAGGGGAGCATCTAATGTTTTTTTTCTTTTAAATCAATGGGTTTCATAAGTGCCATTTCCACCAAAATTAAAATTAATCGTATTCCGCCTAGAATTAACTTTATTATGAAGAGTTTGATAGATTGTATCAGTTTGGCTGCTTTAGGACACATAGTTTTCAAAAAGTCACGATTTAATAAAAAACGAAATTTCAAATTTTTTCAAATCCCATTTTGTTTTCATAATATTACAAAAATTACGACAGATACGTGTAGAAGTGTATGAATTAAAAATTTAGGTATTTTCTCATAAACAATTTGGTTTTCTTGTTTTTTCTTTCGAACAAAATTTGACTGAGATATGATTGTTTAAAGAGCGCGTGGTAGCGCAATCAGAGCCTCTCTTAAGCCCTTTAACCCTTCGCCGTTTTAGAAAAACGTTTTTTACTATATATTGCAATGAAGGATGTTGTACAGCTCTCTTAATTACCTTTACAATGGTTCTTAACCGACTTCAAAAAAGGAGCAGGTTTACAATTCGACGAAATATTTATTTTTATTTTTATACACGTTCCCCAATTATTCGAAGACGCGTGGACCGATTAAAAAAATCTATTTTTGTTTAAAAGGGTATACCTTCTAGTTGGTCCCATTGTCATCAGATCCAGATCTGATAATGTGATCCTGGAGAAATCGAGGGAACTCTTCAAATGTTGTAGGCACACATGACATTTTTCATTTATTTTCGAAGACTAATCAAGTATTTGCGCCTAGTCATGAACGTCTTAAGTTGGTGATCTGATGATGAAAGTTACAACTCCTTAGCGATTAGGAGTTGAGTGATAATTTTTTAACTATAACATATTTCATGTATTTTTGAAGCTATTCGAATATTTGCCTTTAGGTAGTCGTAGTCTCATGCTGGTGAGCTGATGATGGAAGGTATAACTCCTTAACGATTAGGAGTCGGAGGATAATTCTTTGAATATAACAAATTTCATACATTTTCGAAATCTATTCAAGTGTTTGCGAGTAGTAGTTATCGTTTCATGTTAGTTAGCCAATGAAGGAAGGAACAACTCCTTAACGATTAGGAGTTGGGGGATGATTCTTTTTGAAGCTATTCGAGTATGCTGCCGTTTCGTATGGGACAGTCAAATAATTAATTTTTCCCCACACTAGCTCGGAAACACCTACTTCCCTCACTAATTTCAGTGAGGGAAGTTGCATTTTAATCACTTGTGAGGGAAGTAAATTGACAGATGAACCGTGAAACGTTCAAAACCATGGAAAGTCAAACGCTGGTATGGCTATGATTCGCTGATTATTTTTTTAGGGACACCATGAAAATTTTATCATACACCAGATTATTTTATTTATTCAAGATAATAAATTAGATTTTTAGTATTTCATAAAAACCTATCGCAAAATCTTATCATATTGGACAAAAACCAGATAGTATACTTTTACTTTCAGAACGCAACCCGCTAATATCTACTGAAGTCTTGTACGTCAATGTTACCAACTTATAAAAAAATACTAGAATGTACAGTTTTGTAAGGAAAGTTTCCTATGTAATATCTTACCAAAAAGTAGTCAATTTAAGTTTATCTCACACACTTTTTAAAATGATAGATGTTTTAGCTGCCGGATACAGATTTTATACTTCTACTAAATTAAGAGTTCTGCCTATTTTTTGGCTAAATACTAAAAAAAATATCTTGTTATTGTAGGCAGTACTAGAACTACTCTAAGTTATTTAATAAAGACTGATTTGTTGCATTGATTGTTTTTTTACACGTTCGTAGCTGCTTCCTCGCTTTAGTGTGGGGAAAAATGTTGTGTTGCACATGGGAGCAAAGTTTGTTTAATTATCGTGCTTTGAAACCCTCGCAACGCTTGAGATTCCATTTTTAAACCACTCGCTTCGCTCGTGGT
Organism: Thaumatotibia leucotreta; assembly: GCA_025490895.1. NCBI lineage: Eukaryota > Metazoa > Arthropoda > Insecta > Lepidoptera > Tortricidae > Thaumatotibia > Thaumatotibia leucotreta. The sequence continues at coordinate 689 of JALPQI010013592.1, read as the reverse complement.
TCAACTATGGGATCTCTCGCTAGCTCTGGTCTCAATATTGGCACGATGATTAAACAACCACTTTCCTCCCTTGTACAACAAATAACTATTATATTATCAAAAAATTTTTTTTTTTATCAAGGGGTAGTTTTCAAGGCTTGAAAGGGTTAAGAATGTGATAATTATTATAGAGAATATAAAATATTACTCATTCTATACTTACATTTTTTTATGTCATGCCAAAGAATTTTTTGTGATTTTTTCAATTTAGGGGTTGTTTGCAAGGGTTGTAAGATTTTCAAAGGGTTGAAAATGATTTTAATATGAGGTAATTATGTTAAAAAATACTTTACAGTTGCACCACTTACTATTAGACACGTTTTCTAGCGATAAAATGGCTCAATGTAAATTTTTCCATTAAGGGGTTGTTTACACCCCTTAAAAATAATAGGCGGAGTTCAGATCATTTTCAATTTTGAAGTTAAGGGTAAGGTGAGTCTAATTCCAAAATTTCATGCAAATCGCTTCACAGTAAAAAAATTCGGAGGTAAGACCGTATTTTTCGCTTCAATGACTGCACTAAACGACCAACTTCGATTTTTTGTCAATGTAGAAAGCGACCAAACTCAATATGTTAAAGCTTAAGTCAGATTGACAAAAAATCGTAGTTGGTCGCATAACTATGGTCAATTAAAGTATTAATTCGATGA